>JAFVLL020012148.1:0-56375 GCA_021397915.2 Tor tambroides | reverse complement strand
AACTTAATGATTGCTATCAGGATGTGAAGAGACTTTCAACCAGAATAACAAAAAATGTTTCTGAAGACAATCACCTATGATACCTTTAATATAGAACGGTGATTAAACTGACTTGGAATTACCTGTGCATTAAACGGTTTTAATGCATACCTGCCAGCCAATCAGAATCGAGTATTCAGACAGACCATGGTATAATATTAATTAACAACATGCACTGAAAGTTACGGTTAGGATTAGAGTTTGGTTTAGGGTTATGTTGCTTGTAATGATGCACAATTTACTGTTATTACTATAGTAAGTGCATGTAAGACGTGTAACAAGAACACAGTAAAATGCAGTGATGGTGAAGATTGCACTTTTTGTAACATTTTATTCCTATTTTAATATTGGTAGCTAAATACCAAAATGTTTATTTTGTGTTAATGCAATAAAAGGCAATAAGTGGTCATTATGTCTACATTTTTTATGCACTGTATATAACAATAGCTGTTCTATCTAGATCAGGTCTTTTCATGGGGAACAAGCAAGAATCACCTTTTAAATTAGAGCAAATGCAAAAATATTTGTATTGAATATTGCAACAATTTGGGAAAACTGCCCTTTTGTGCAAGTCTAAAACCTACCCTGCAGCAGCTGGTCGGACATGCAGGTAGTTTTCTTGAACAAATAGTGGTGCTAAAGAGTAATCATGGAAGAAAAGGTCTGATTTGTCAATCAAAGACATGTGGGTGGTTTCCTCTCCTGAAGCAAACACCTTCCGACACACATCAAATGGACCCTGCATATGTAAACACACAGATATTCATACTGTACAGTCCACTCACATCATCAATGCACCAATGATTGTACAGTGTGTGTATTGTATAATGTATTTAACAGCATGCACATACCAGTTTCATGTCCTTCTTAGCATTTTTAGCATCAGCTTTGGCCTGGTCATAGGTCATGACTTTGTCTTTAGCAGACCACATGCTCAGATTATGCAGTACCTAGGGAATAAAAACAATAATTTTGTAGCGCTGCTAAAGACACTGAATCAGTGATAAAGACAACCAATTTGTTTATTAATACCTGCCGAATATCCTGATTGGATGCCAGAATGACTTCATTAAGTGCTGGGGGTGGGATCTTCAGACCTTCTTTGAAAGCTATAGACATCATAGCCCCCTGATTGGACAAAAAGGAAGCTTAATTATTTTTGACTGCAATAAGTGTGATACTGACTAAAAAAATACTTTGTTAACGTGTCCTTGTTACAGTGTAATCTTACAAAAAGTAGTATTAGCTAGAAATAACTAACAGCATGTACCTACTATAGTGTTTGGGTTAGACTTAAGGTCATTGCACACTAAGTCCAAAATTTTCTGAAATTTTTGCATGTTAAAAAATAAATATGACCTCACGTTGTGTCAATCACGTTTACACACTGCCTACGAAACTTTCGTCCGTCATAAAAAATTTGGATCAGGTTCGATTTTCTGTGTTTTCGCATCTGTAGCAAGCATTTTGATAGGAAAGGATGACGAATACGAAAAAAAACGAAAAAAATGCATACAAAAACTTCAAACTCAGTGTGCACGGACCTTTAGAGTTAGTTGGTTGTAATCTTGCATAATTTACCGTTATTACTAAAAAATAAAACCTGGGATGTTTAAACCTGGAAATAAACATTTCAAATATTTTTTTATCCAAAAACACAAAGAAAAGTTATGATGCAAAAATGAATAAGAAATACCTAAGATTCTGCACTATTTATAGTTCATTATCTAGAGAAGCACGTGACACAAGGTAAACACGCTGAACTCAAAAATATAAAAAAATTATGTAAAATTTCTAGAAAACACTGATTTAATCGGACAATTATTTGAAATGTCAGTGAGCACCTTGATCTGCTCAACGCGGGGTCTCTGAAACCGCAGGTCGTAGCAGTAGTTAGCCAGCGAGCGGATCTTCTGATGATTGCGATCATTACACATGCAGATAATGGGAATCTTTGACTGTTTTATCAGACCAATCATCTCCTGTGTGGGTCAAAGGGCAAAGCACAAGATTCAATAATCACAATGACACTGGAAACACTGGGGTGCACATGTACCAGTTTAATGGCACACTACCATACTACTCTTACCAAGACTACAATATGTAGTCTATATACCATACACAGTATGTACATTTTCTGCATGCACAGAATACCAAATACATTTGCTGAAAATGAACAGTATAGAACAAAGAGTATTGCATAGATTACTGTTTCCCACATTACAATGACTTGACCTTCATTACCAGCGTAAGGAATGAAAAGGATGCCAGATCTATGCAAAAACATTTTTAATCAAAACTAGAATTTTAGTTGTTGCACTCAAAAACGCATGAGCTTGCATACTACAACATTTATTGTGGAACAATGGCAGATATTTGTAAAAAAATGTAAGCAGTATACAATAAATACTGTGCCGTATTTAGTAATTATTAAGCTAATGCTCCATTCCACACACAGCCATAGAACCCATAAGGATTTAAACACTATCTGGTCCACTTTTGTTCCTTGAGCACCACCTCTGGTAAAGACAGATAATGCAATTGAATGAGAGTGTGTATGCCGACCTGTATTCCTCCTCTGTCTTCATTTCCTGCCATCCCGTCCACCTCGTCCATTATGAGGACATGTTTACTGCTCACTGTCTGAGATGCACCTGACACCAATAAACACAGAAACATACAATGTTTACATTATAATCACTGAGGTTTAACTCCAAACCCTTTTACAGATGCTACCTGATTAATTAGCTATTAATTAAGTTAATTACCGGTATAGAAGTTCTTAATGCTGGTGTTGTTGAGTGATTCTGCGATCACTTCCTTTAAGTTGTTCTTACTGCGGGTGCAGCTCGCATTCATCTCCACGTAGCTGTAACCCAACTCCTACAAGCACATATGGAAGACTATTAACGCATTAACCAATGCAACGAAACTGTAAAAACAGACACACTGCGTTTACAATCATTCACTAATGATTTAATTCTTGATTCCATGTTAAACACTTTAAAAGGATTACGCAGACTTTTTCTGAAACAGTTAAACAATGTTAATTTATAAATGATTATGAGTGAGAATGAACTGACCTCACAGACGAGAGCAGCAGTAGTGGTCTTCCCAACACCAGGAGGCCCAGATAACAATGCAGCCTTAAATCCAGAACCGTCATCTTTACTCCCAAACTTCCCAAATTTGTCTGCTTTCCAGAAAGACAGAGACATGAAAATAATGAAAATTGGTTAAACAGAATTTTAGCCTAAACAGTGCATTAGAATAAACACACTGAGTATGGTCCGAATGGTATACTACCCAGTGCTGCTAATCATACACTACTGTTAAAAATTAGTATGTGAAACAGTATGCACCATTAAAAATGCTCCTGCAAGAGTAAAATGTAAATGCTTATGGTGAAGTCAAGTGCACTGCATTATGGGAAACTGTGCACTCTGGTTATATAATGTATGCTTTGGAAATTGTAGCAGATCATTGGTGCAAATAGACCTTGCATACTGGTAGCATGCCATTCCGAACATGGGTATTTGACATGAAATTAAGTAGATTCAGTAGTATAACATGCTAAACTAAAAAAAAAAAAAAACATCTGAAACAACATTTCCAATTCTTTTCTTATATAATTTATATTATGATATTTTAGGGACAATTGCATTTGTCATACATATACATACATTCATGCATATATATATATATATATATATATATATATATATATATATATATATATATATATATATATATATATGTGTGACCCTGGAGCACAAAACTAGTCTTAAGTCACTGGGGTATATTTGTAGCAATAACCAAAAATACATTGTATGGGTCAAAATTATCAATTTTTCTTTTATGCCAAAAATCATTAGGATATTCAGTAAAGGTCATGTTCCATGAAGATATTTTGTAAATTTCTTACCGTAAATAATCAAAATTTCATTTTTGATTAGTAATATGCATTGCTAAGAACATCATCTGGACAACTTTAAAGGTGATTTTCTCAATATTTAGATTTTTTTGCAGCCTTAGATTCCAGATTTTCAAATAGTTGTATCTCAGCCAAATATTGTCCAATCCTAACAATCCATACATCAATGGAAAGCTTATTTATTCAGCTTTGATAAATAATGATATAATAAATAAATTATGATGCATAAATCTCAATTTCAAAAAAATGACACTTAAGACTGGTTTTGTGGTCCAGGGTCACACACACACATATATATATATATATATATATATATACACACCCTAAATCTTTATCTAAAATCTTGATGTAGACGGTTAGACTTTATTTTAAGGTGTCCTTGTTACAGTGTAATTATACATTTAATACCGAGTAATATTAATTAACTACATGTACTTACTATATGGTTAGGCTTAGGGTTACATGCATGTAATTATGCATAATTTATTGTTAGTATAATAGTAAGTACATATAACGTGTAATAAGGACACTTTAAAATAAAGTTTACCATGTAGACTACGATGATTATATGTCAACTACCCAAATATTCACTGATTGTGAACATATAGTAGGAACAAACTTTAAATACTGACTTGGTGCTTTTGTATTGCCGCTGTGATGTTTATGCCAGTTCTGTAACCAACGCAGAAGCTTGTTAGCACAACTCTGATCCCCCTGCTGCCCAATCAGGTTCTTCAGACTACGGGGGCGGTACTTATCCACCCACAACAGGCTGCTACCCTCACTCTCAGGGGTAGAATGGGATACAGGGGATGCTCTCTTGGATTGATCAAAGCTCAAACTCTTTTTGACCTCTGAACGAGAGGCCCCAAGTGTTCCAGATTTAGAAGCAGAGCCAGGCTTAGACTTCCCCTTTAAAGGGCTTCTCTTGTTGGGGCTGGGCCCTTGTGGTGTGGCCTTCTTGGATGGAGGAGTGGGTTTGCCTCTAGAGTCTGGAGTCCTTGTTTTAGAGGATTTATTCTGTAATACAGAAGATAGACAGACAGCTTGTTAAAAAAAACAAGTTCCAGTATGTGCAGTAAGGCTGCAAGATATTAAAAAAACCTGACATATTTTGTATGCAATATTTTGTTTTTCTGCAATATATGTTTCAGTGTGAAAATATACAGGACACTTTGACCAGATAACTTAAATAACTATATTTGGAAATAATTATTGACTAGGGTGATTTTGTTAGGGAGTGCATCTGCATAGAAAATAAAAATAAAAAGCTGAATAATGACTTTTTACTCTGAAGACTTTTTTTGTGTACTAACCACTCTTTTAGGACTGAATGTTTTGGGAAAAATCTGGGTGTTCAGAATAAGAGTATGCGTATTACAAAACTTAAACCAAACTTCTTTCACTAACCATCAAATGAACAAAGTAAAAAAAAAACATAAATCGGCTAAATACCTACTGTTTTTGACCTATTCTATATGACTATAAAATAATATGATTTTTATTATGATTTTTATTAAATAAAAATATTAAACAAAATAAGAAATATATTAGTACTGTACAAAAAAATGTAGTATTTCATACAAATAGTACTATAATTTTATAATACACTTAATTACCCTAACTTTTTAAATATTACACCAGGGTTTCCCAAACGGGGGTTTGTGACTAAATGAAAAGCTAATAATTAATTCAACAGAGTGCAGCACAAAAATAAACAAAAAGGGCTGAACAATTAACTAAAATGCAAATTACACAGCGCTATATATCTTATCAAATCGCTATTATCAAATCAAAGGCTGCAATGCAGTTTAATTAAAGTATAGTCTGTTGTGCTGTGCTTCAGAGATGCAACACTTCGTTCATTTACATGTGTGCATCTTATAATTCTGTGTTTTCAGAGCGGTTAACATTAAATGCTGCTTTTCACAAATTCCCTACAAGTGCTGTGAGTTCAGTGTGCATTTGGGAATCCAATGTGGGCCAGGTTCACTTTATTTTTATTCATATTTGCATAACTTCCAAAATTTTTGCACACAGAAGTTGCCAGCAATTCACCAATATAAGCTTGAGCATTTGGTGTTAAAAGCTTGAGGGCTTGAACATTTGAAGTGAAGAATTTAAAGACATAATACAATTAATATAAGTCAATTTTTTTTGTTGCATTTAGCCATATCACTACATGGATTTAATTTGCTAAAGATCATGCAGCCCTAGTATGAAACAACTAGTGGAAAAACAGGAGGGTTGATGGGAAATGCTGTACCTCTGCCTCTGCTGCAATCTCGTATTTAGACTTCTTGCCTGGTTTGGTTCTTATGAGGTCCAACAACTCATCTTCATTAATGATCTTAGTGCCAAAACTCTCCGCCTAAGGAATAAACATTGAAATGACATTGAAAAAAAAAATGTGTTAAAATAATTACATTTAATTCAATTAAAAGGGTAAATTAGAAATATATTGAAGAAGAAACATGGAGACAAAACATGTTCGAATAAAGAGAAATAATGACATGTTAAAAAAATTATGAAAATTAGGACCTTCTCAGTCTTTGAGGCTCCACTGTCTCGTCCCAGAACAAGGTAAGTAGTTTTACGGCTGACGTTTCCTGTGACTTTCCCGCCATATCGCTCTATTAGTGACTTAGCATCATCCCTCTCCATAGATTCTAACACACCGGTCAACACAAACACACAACCCTCCAGGCAGTTCTCTGCTCCCTAAACACACACATAAGATTGTATAATTTGATCCCTTAAAGATAATCACAAATAGCAGTAAGGCGATAGGCCTTCAGTTGTCAACATGAGTCGTTTTATGTGTTTTTACCTGTGGTATCTCTTTAGACCCCAGTGCTCGTGGTCCTTCTCGGTTCAAAAAGTTACGGTAGGCTGATGAATTTGCCCGTTTTTTCTCTAGATCCTCAGGACTTGTATTCTGAAATAATACAGACACAGGGAAGCTTTTGATTTGCTCACTACCACAGCAAAACAAGGTAGTGCCCTATTTTGTAATCTGTCTTGAAACAAAATATATTGTGTATACAGCATTAAACCTAAAAGCAAATATGTTGTACTCTCTTTTAAACAACACAACTAAAAGCACACTACCATATCAATTAACTTCTTTAAAAAATCCTAAATTAAGCAGATTCAAATGATATACCTCTGGTTTTGTTGGTGAGGTTTTATTGTGTGCACTGTCACTTTTAGGTGTGGAAAAATTCCTTGATTTTGTCATTCCCGTGGAAACACTTCCTGTTTTGGGCGTAGCTGGGCGTAGCTCTGAGCTAGTTGGTGAGATTGGCTCTTTTTTAGGAGAAATCTTAATCTGCTTTTCACCCCTGTCTTTTTTCTTTTGCTCATCCACTTCTTCCTTTCGTTTTTTCATCTGAGCCAGTTTGGAGCTGGTCTTCACAGGACTCTTTTTAGGGGATGAGTCCTTTTTGGGTTTGGTGTCTGATGCAATTGCCTGAGAGCTGCTCTTGGAGGGAGAGACAGAGTCCACCCGAGCCTAAGAACCAAAAAAACAAATAAAAATTAACACAACATAACATACATGTACTTTGTCGGCTGCACCACATGACTTTGAAGACAAGTTTTTCAAATATTGCCAAATAAAAAGTAAACCTGTTAAAATATTTATATAAAAATATTAATATTACTCATAGTAGTTCATTTACTATTTTTTTCTTTTTAACACCAGAAATTTTTACATTTAAACTGAATTGCTTTATTTTGTGTGAAAAAAATTAACAATATACATGTGTACATCAGTAGGAGATGTAGTGTTATGACAAACTATAGAAACAAATTCTGCACACCAACCTTTTTCGGTAAGGGAGCTTCATCCAGCATGGCTAATGTTCTTGCAAATTCCTCATCATCATGGATCTGCTTTTCCAACTAACACAAAAATACACAAGTTATGTGTATCTGCATTATGTGTTCATACATATACCAAATTTACTACATTTTTTGTACGATAATAAACTAGCTATGAAAAACAGTGACCACATTTACATGCAACGTTTTCCAATTAAGGTATGTTCTGGATAAACATTTATTCTGAAAAAAAATAAAAGCTACTGGAATATCCCTGTATACATGGTTATGAAGATACACATGTTCACATGCTCTTGTGGAAATCTTGTGCTTTAAAATTATTTTAGTAATTATGAATCATAATTCAACTCTATAATTCTCATTTAAGTCCCTGATTACAGAATATAACAGTATAAAATTTTGATATGACCAAATTCTGATTAATACAGGAACATGTGCTGTGTGTCCTGAACCAACCTCCACGTCTTCATCCATCTGAAGCTCTTTTGCAATGGCTTCATCACTGAGCGACCCCTCAGTTTCCTGTGTGGGCTGGCCAAGACCAAACAGCAATGAGTTTGAATTTTTATACACTTTAAAGCACACAAGCTTTTATTTATTCTCTCTACTCACTGCCTTCCTCTTAGTGCTGGTACTGGCCACCATTTTCTTGTCTGACCTCTGAACACTTGAGCTGCCAAAGAAAGCCATTATTGAAGTGGGTGTTTGTTTTGGTGGCGTTGGTCCGGTCTTTGGGGAGATGGTAGGCTGAGAGCTCTTCGCCCCTCCCTTTGAGATGGTGTTTGGGGATTTGGTTGGGGATTTACTGGATGAGACTTTCACTTCTTTTGCTTTTCCTGATTCTTTCTTGCCTTTAGCTGTTCCATTTTCTTTTGGTTTCGTCTTTTTCAGAGTCATAAACGTATCATCCGAATCTGGAAAAATAAAAAGAGGACAAAAGAAGAGTATGAATTATTATCTACATGTCATATTAATAGATTGACAGCATTATATTATACATGTGGAAATTTGTTTGTTGACTCCCTCACCAGAATCAGACACGCAAGTTACTGGCTGTTTCTTCACTGTGGCAGCATCAGTCTCTTTAGTGCCCTTCTTGGTCTTCTTCTCCTTCTTCTTCTCTTCCTCAGAGTCTGAGATAAGATGAGAGAAGAGAACATCTAAAAATAGTCTGACATTATCATCAGTATGATTCCCAGAATGTGTTTAAAAACCCCTGGTCTGAGGTATTTCTAAAAACCTCAGGGCACCCATCTCCTGTATGGCCACATTCACAGTATGTATTTGATAACCTCCATTTCTTAACATTATGAACATGATGGTCATCATCATAATTTCATCAATATTTAAAAAAAAAGCTGTTTATGAACCTGAATCAATTATGACCCTTTTCTTTCGTTTTCCAGATGGTTTCTCTTTAGATGTGGGACTTGTGACCTAAAGACAGAGAAAGGATATCGTGTAGCACTACAGAATGCATAAAAAATATGAAATGAAAAAATGAAGAACATGAAAAAGGAATAACATTGTAAATGCCATCTCATATTAATAGATTCTGTACAAATCTCAGCTTTGTACATTTCAATGACATTAGACTGTTGTTCTACCTTAGTTTTTGATTTCTGTTTCTTCTTCTGCTCTTCATCAGTGCTGGTGCTTCCATTGGAAGGTTTGGGGGCCGCAGGTTTGGTGGATGCAAAAAACCTCCGGATATCCTGTAATAAATAAAGGTGAATTAAAAATTGTATGTATATATATATATATATATATATATATATATATATATATATACACACACACACACACACACACACACACACACATACATACACACAAATAACATTTTATGTAGTTTTATTATTATTTTTATAATGGAATAGGCTAATAAACGTGCTGTGCAGAGCATAGTAACTGCAGGCTGAGTTTGTTCTGTTGCATGTTTACATTTCAAAGTTGACAATAACAAACAGGAACCAGGTGCTTCGTTAATACCAAAACATAAAAATCTGTATTGTAATGTTATATAGTATCACATCAGTTCATAATGGCCTGTCTACTGGCAGTCAGTCGATCTTAATCGTTAAGAGTTTAATTTCAGTGCTTAAATGTTGCTCGACCAAAACGTAAACAAATGCACTGGTGAGAAACAAGGACAGAAACACGGACTGCCAAGTTCATAAATAGCCTTTGCATGTTTTATTGTTTTTGTAGCTCTAGTCTATTAACAAACACGAAAAAGCTGCAAGTTGGTGCTAACTGCTTTCTTTAGCCAAACAGCCTGATCAGCTGCATTGAGCTCGTCTCTGATTGTGTCTTTATTTCTACAGATGGTTCATTAATAAGGTGACTCACCATTTCTAAGCATGTGTCAATAGCGTTTCTTTATTTTTTAACAATTTGCGAGACAGTAGTGCTCCTCCAGTCCTCTTTGGCGCCAATGATACTCAACTCAGGCGCAGCGTGATGACGCGCAGATGGAGGGAGAGAGAGACAAGCGCAGAACATTTCAGAATATCTTCTATTCTTTTGATGGTGTTGATACTCTACTTTGTAAAATAAAATTATAATGATGTTACATCTATTTGTTGGAATAACACTATAACACTAGCTGTTATTTGTGGAATTCTGTACTGTAAAAAATCAGTTGCAAAATTTAATTGCAACAAACTAAATCAAAGAGGCGTCATATATGATTATTCATAATATATACAGTTATATATTATTAGAAGATTTAAATGAATCTTTAATAAGTTCATATTAATGAAAACTGCTTTCTGTTAAGTCAAGATGAAAATAAACCCATTTTACTGTGGGGGGGGGGGGGGACATATAAATGTCCAAATGTTATCTGTAAAATATTTAGTTTCTAATTACATGTTTTTCTACTTATGGCACTGGACTGTTGGATGTATTATTTTCTTATTTTTATTAATTTTAATCTTTTTCTCTTTTTATTGATTTTTGACATTTTTGTACTAGCACTTCCTTCCCTGAACCCGTTTGAAAACCCTGTCTGATGTTCAGCATTTTAAGTCTCCATAAATGTGGAAAACAGTCACAGCAATTACATTGCTTTTCACCACATTGATTGGCAAACAAACCCAGTTAGAACTTTTTAAAAGTTACACTTAAATAACTATAGAAAAGTAACAAAACATTTGACCTGCACATTTTGATTTAGTCATGAATTAAAAGTTCAAAGGCATTTAATTAAATCTGATAACTCTTAGATTATAAACTGTAATAAATTTTATGCAATGATATATTCAAATAATTTCTCATGAAAATTTCTTGCATGATTTAGGTGTTTTCTTATGGTCACAAGCATATTTACTTACAATATGGTTTTAGTTGAAAAACATTAAGGTAAACTTAAGACTCATGAGCTCTCATTCCACTGGGTTTAAATGGACTCATGAATGCAAAAATCCTATGCAGATTTAGAAAGCATCAAGAAGTACAAGAAGGATGTGAATTGAGAGTACAAGATAAGACTTTCAAATACAAGCAGCCCACATTTTGTTGCACACATTGACCCCTCCAAACTACCAGCCATGCCTATTTGGAATAATTGTGCTAAAATGAATAAAACTTGCACACAAGTATGTGGTTGAAAAATGGAGTTGGTCTTTATTGACAGATTTTACAGAGACTAATTTAGTCCTCTTGCTGTTCCACAACTGTTCCCTTCTCGCTGACATAGATACCATCCAGGAACTTCCGGATGTCCTTCTTTCTCACAGTGGTGGCCTGCTGGATCAGAGCAGCTGATGGAGAAAACCAAAGAGAGAGGGGGAAGAAAAAAAAAAAAAGAAAAGTGTTAAGACAAACCAGTTTAAATGATAACTCAAGGCGGTGCACCCAAGAACTCCCATGTGCTATACGAGCTGTACAGAAATCAGACATGTAACATGCAAACCAAGCCAATGGTTATATCTGTGGACTCAAATGCTTGTTAAGTGTTATCATGCTTAGATGACCGTGGACGTGCAATAAAGCCCTACAAAAGATGGTGTTGTAAAGCCGTTTGGCGTGTAGGATACGATCAATTCAATCAGAATACTGTATCATTTGGCACTTTGGCAAAGAAAACTCAGCAGATTTAACAGTGAACATGAAAAATCACAACACAGAAGAGACAGGTTCAATGACAAAAGCAGGAAAACTGGCACAGAAAAGAGCCGAGAGAAAGGCGAGGGGCAGCAGCAGCTCCTGACGCCTTGGACAGCGGTCTGGTTCTAACCTCACGTGTTCTCTAGGACTCCGGCTCCACTACAGTGCCCTTCTCTGAGACGTAAATACCATCCAGGAACTTTCTGATATCCTTATTTTTCACTGTGGTTGCCTGCTGGATGAGGGCAGCTGAAACAAGAAATGCTGGGGAGGTGAGGCATGCACACACACACTAAACTACATACAGTAATGCTTTTAAACTTGCGTACACCTCTCTCACACACACACACCCCAATGACAGACAGTCCTTCAATCACCTCTCAGGTTATGCAACCAAGGGTGAAGAATGTCAGAAGAGGGAAAGGAGGCTAAAAATGTCTTTTGCAAAATAGTCTAAACATATGGCCACCCTATGTGCCATTTATACGGGACGAGTCCTGGCCAGGATTTTTATATTGCCCAAAACATCCAAAGTAATTTGACCAATAACATGCAGGTAATATAGTCTACATAACTGACCAATCGTGGCACGCGAGAAGGTGAGAACGATCAAAGCGATGCAAATACGCGCACGTGTTTGTTCATTCGACTTGAAGCTGCGCACCAATCATTGTATGACACCAAAGCACCGCAAGAGTGATTTGAAAGCATAAGGAGCCATCTGCTCTTCTCTCTATAGCTCTCGTGAAATAATGTCATACAACGATCAATCTGCGCAGTGCAAAGACCCAACACCTGGATATTTTAGGCAATATAGTAATCCTGGCAAGGGTGCGTCCCGTAAAAATGGCCCGTATGGTCACCCTAAATACCACATCATCAGGACATCAGCAAATTAACAGACAAGGTGAGGGAGGGTACAGTTTAGGCTTAAGATTTAAGGGTTTCCACAACCAGTCCAGTAAAAGAATAGCATTTAAAATCAATTTTAGGACAAACAAATTACTGTTTTCAGACAAAGTTGGATGAGTCACTTTTGATCATTCAAAATAACAATCACAAAACAAGATATTCTTGTGCATAATACTGGGATTAACTAAAACAGCAAGTAAAAGGACCTCTACCTAAATCCAAATTGTCTTGACTTGCTTGGCACAAGCACAATTTTAATTCAAATTAACAATGCTAACAATTCATAGACCCTTTCATCTGCAAAAAGGCCATTATATAGTTTACAATTATGCTAATGAGGTCAAGTTGCATGCATCTCTCTAGTCAAAGGTTGGCACTGTATATCTTAGGGACGCTTACCTGAGTTTGACACCAGCTCAATATCATTACCCTCCAGAACCAGCTCGTCTTTTTGAGCAGCAGACACTGCGCATGACACACCTTAAAAAAAATCAAATTTAAAAAAAAAAAAAAAAAAAAAAAAAAATCAATGTAACCAGGAATGTATTAAGTAGGATTATGGGCTTTATGGTAACAAAGTATGTGAATTCAGACAAATATAATAATAAAAAAAACTATACACATACCTTTCCTCATGCGGACACGGCGGATGTACTTCTCTCCCAAGAAGTTTCTGATCTCCACCAGAGAGCCGGTCTCCTGAATCACCACATTAATGGGGAAATGGGCATATACAGATCGCATCTTGTATCTGAAGCCCTAAAGAATAAAATTAACATGCATCACTCAACAGTTCATATCTTTTCCTCTTCAATAACACAGCAAAGAAATTAAAGACACTAACACAGTCTTTAAAAAGCAGATTTACACAGTATCTCCTCTTGTGAGGAGAAATGCACCAAAATCGAGTTTACTTACCAGGGTGACCCCCTTGATCATGTTCTGGACATGACTGCAGATGGTGCGGACTGTGGCCAACTCCTTCCTGTTACCCCACCACTTGTCCACGCGCAGCTGAAACAAATTGTTTGCATAAATTCCACACGCGTTAACATTAGGTATTTTTACATCACTCAGTTAATCAGAATCCAATAAGACTTCATATTTTGAAAGTTGCAACATTTCATATTTTGAAATATAAAATGTTGCGATCCAATTCACATTTTGCATGCGCTTTACACTTATCCCAAACAAAACTTGACATAATGAGCATATTTGCAGTTTTTGAACTGTCAGCTTTGTTTTTAGACGTGTTGTCATGTCAGAAGACTTTAGCATATATTTAATAAATATTCAGTCTGCTCCACTTATCAGTTTGTAAGACAGCATAGGCACATTGGTAAGATGCAGAACGAACATAAGCATCATAGCACTGCTCAATGCATTTTTTTTTTAATCAGATTCAAGCATTTACACACTTTTTTTTTGCCTGATGATCTGATTTCAGGTCTGTCACGACCTCCTTCCAATTGATTTCACTTTTATTTAGCCTAATCGGATGACTTGAGGTTTACACAAAGCATTTTCAGTCTGATTATGCCATTAATCCAACTGTTAACCCATATTTAGGTGAACATAAATATAACTATTGCTCGAGTTATTCTGTATTTAATGCAATTTCATTTCCATGTATCAAGACTACAAACCTTCTTCTGTTTCTTGCCCAAAAGACTGAGCTCCAGGTTAATGTGGTTGAACTCCCGCCGGAGAACTCCACGGGGTCCCTTCACAACAACTGTGCGGCCCTTGAGGGACACCTCGACTGTAAGCAAACAGCCAAAATGTAATTAAAGTTTAGACATGGAAAAGGAGAAAACGTTTTTAAATACTTAGGATTTGTGGCATACCGTTGTGGGGGATGTCCACTGTCTGGTTACTGAGAATGGTCTTCATTCTGAAGGAAAGGTAGAGGAAAACAGTCAGAGAATGCTAAAATATACTTGTTTTAATACATCTTGTTGACTTGTCTTTACGGTGCCTTCATTTATCAGTAGAGAAAATCCAGATAGCCTAGCGCAAACCCGGTGGCATCTATCAGAGTGAACTGTCAACTCCATCCTGACAGCAATGTTAACGTATTGACTTTTCAGTCAGTTTTACGGCTAACTGAACATTACTAATGTCATAAAAGTATGCTATCAATGTGCTCAATGAATGAGTTGTGCTTGCTTCGGCCTACAAGTTTGGCTAACAGATAAACACCGACCAGACAGACTGCGATAATCAAGCTGCATATCGGGTTTTCGCCGCTAATACAACTACAGATATTTTCATGAATATGTAAACAAAAGCCTGGGGCACTAACAAAACCGGACGGATTTGACATTAGTGCAGATTGTAGTTGATTAAAATACACAAGAACAGGACGCGCCATGTTCTTACCTCGCCGATTAAGGGGGAAAGGAAGGAGGAAGGACGTCATGACGTAAATGTAACCAGTACGTCTTGCGTCATCGCCAGTTTCCAAGGCACAACCAAACGAATACAGATACTGAAAAGCAAAGTTAATGAAGTGAACTGTCACAAAGATTATTAAATAAGATTTTATTGATATATTTATATATTGCTTTCTATGTATATAATAAGATGAAAACGTATCACATCCACAGGTTTGCCAGGTATATATATATATATGTATGAAGTATTTGTCATAAACATGCAGTGTGAGTTAATCGATGTCAGAGCGATTGTTGTCAATGACATGCTCAAGCTGGATCTAAAGTCATGGCGTTAATCAGCAGAAGTTGTGGTGCAGCGGTTCGATATTCGTCTAATCCTCTGTTTTTGCCATCAAAATGCTTTGAGGGGTCTAATGTGAGTGATTTCTTTGTTTTGTCTTAGTTGTATGATTGATTGTACAAAAACATAATGTCAAATAGTTTAGTGTCAACTAACCTTACCGGTGCAGGCCAGTACAGAAGTTACTGCAGCATGATATATACTGATTAAATATATTAAAATTAGTTTAATATTTTCTACGCACATTATGCTATTAACAAAGTCCGAATATATGCTGAGCTAACCGAACTGGTAGATGGTGATCGTAGTATGAAAGTTTTTAGATGTTAAATTAAATTGGAGTGCCCTGATCCTGTGCCTCTGGTCGCAGGTTTACTGTAACAGACTGACCACTGCTGCCAACACATCCTCAACACTCACTGAGAAGAAGAGACACATGAAAGAGGATGGACTGAACCTGCAGGACTTCATATCTGGAGAGCTGGCAGAAAAGAGCAAGTGGGAGGAATACAGAGGCCACCTGAAGAGACAGAAGGGAGAAAGGTAAACGTATGGACACACCACTATCTTTTTGGTGCATGAATGTGGAAATATTTCAGTACAGTGGTTTTTATGAAAGTGTCATGATATTATTATTGCCATCAATACTATGCCAATACAAAAGTAATAAAAAATGTATGATTTTTTTCTATGGTTTACAGTGATCCCTTTGCAAATTCAGTTGTTCACTGTATAAATGTTGTCCAGTTGTTCCTTTAGGCACATAGATATTGTTTGTTACGAAACAAAGTGTGTACTTTAATTACTGAATGACTGAAAGTATTTTTATTAGGTAAAGAACAATTTATGAAAATATAAAAAAAAACTGACAAAAAATATGGGAATTGGTGCAGTTTCTGATATTTATATGGTCAAAGGGTAAAATTCTGATCACTTTTAATGTCAGTTAGTGAGATTTTTATAGCAGACTACTTGCACAAAATGCATATAAATATTGGAAGTCACACTATATCTCCCAAGAATATGTCTTACTAAGATAATATTTAAATGCTTAGTTTTATGATCAAAGCTCTAAGGTTTTGATTGTAGGGGGGACTTATAATGCAATGCAGTAAAATGATGATTGAGACTAAGAAACATTCCTCAAAAAACCAATGTATATATTTTATACTCCCCTTTTAACATTATTTTCCTTAAAAAAAAAAAAAAAAGCCTCGGTCCAGTAATTGTTGATCTTGAAATATTACTAACAATATTAATACAATAATTTAGCCTAGTCTTACACTTACTTTAGTAAAATCAACAAAGATTTCACTGCAAAATAAATAAAAAATAGACTTCTACTAAAAGGCCTTTTATTTGTTAAAAAGAATAAACTATCAATCAGATGACAGAAGGCATGTAATAGATTTTTCAGCAAAGTTTTGATTGTGCCCTAATTTAGAGATAATTCAGAAATTTGCTATCAAATATGATACAGTAGGCTTTATAGGGTTAAGATGTAATACTTTATATGATAGATAGATAGATAGATAGATACAGACCCCTGCTGATTTTGTACGTTTGCCCACTGACAAAGAAATGATCAGTCTATAATTTTAATGGTGGGTTTATTTGAACAGTGAGAGACAGAATAACAACAACAGAAAAACGCATTTCAGAAAAGTTATAAATTGATTTGCATTTTAATGAGTCAAATAAGTATTTGACCCCTTCGCAAAACACGACTTAGTACTTGGTGGCAAAACCCTTGTTGGCAATCACAGAGGTCAGACGTTTCTTGTAGTTGGGCACCAGGTTTGTACACATCTCAGGAGGGATTTTGTCCCACTTCTCTTTGCAGATCCTCTCCAAGTCGTTAAGGTTTCGAGGCTGACGTTTGGCAACTCGAACCTTCAGCTCCCTCCACAGATTTCTATGAGATTAAGGTCTGGAGACTGGCCAGGCCACTCCAGGACCTTAATGTGCTTCTTCTTGAGCCACTCCTTTGTTGCCTTGGCCGTGTGTTTTGCGTCATTGTCATGCTGGAATACCCATCCACGACCCATTTTCAATGCTCTGGCCCTGACGGTACATGGCCCCGTCCATCGTCCGTTTGATGCGGTGCAGTTGTCCTGTTCCCCTAAGCAGAAAAACACTCCCAAAGCATAATGTTTCCACCTCCATGTTTGACGGTGGGGATGGTGTTCTTGGGGTCATAGGCAGCATTCCTCCGCCTCCAAACACGGCGAGTTGAGTTAATGCCAAAGAGCTGGATTTTGGTCTCATCTGACCACAACACTTTCACCCAGTTCTCCTCTGAATTATTGGCAAACTTCAGACGGGCCTGTACATGTGCTTTCTTGAGCGGGGGACCTTGCGGGCGCTGCAGGATTTCAGTCCTTCATGGCGTAGTGTGTTACCAATTGTTTTCTTGGTGACTATGGTCCCAGCTGCCTTGAGATCATTGACAAGATCCTCCCGTGTAGTTCTGGGCTGATTCCTCACCGTTCTCATGATCACTGAAACTCCACGAGGTGAGATCTTGCATGGACCCCCAGACCGAGGTGGTCCCCCAGATGATTTTGTTTCTTCCATTTGCATTTAGGGCAGTTGTGGCCTAATGGATAGAGAGTTGGACTTGTAACCCGAAGGTTCGAGTCTCAGCTCCGGCAGGGATTGTAGGTGGGGGGAGTGAATAACCAGAACTCTCTCCACCCTCAATACCACGACTGAGGTGAGACCCTTGAGCAAGACACCGACCCCCAACTGCTCCCCGGGCGCCGCAGCATTGGCTGCCCACTGCTCCAGCGGGTGTATGTTCACTACTGTGTGCATGCACTTGGATGGGTTAAATGCAGAGGACAAATTCCGAGTATGGGTCACCATACTTAGCCACACACCACTTCCCTTTCCCTTTCCCTATATAATCACACCAACTGTTGTCACCTTCTCACCAAGCTACTTGATGATGGTCTTATAGCCCATTCCAGCCTTGTGTAGGTCTACAATATTGTCCCTGACATCCTTGGACAGCTCTTTGGTCTTGGTGGAGAGTTTGGAATCTGATTGATTGATTGCTTCTGTGGACAGGTGTCTTTTATATAAAAAGGAGGTAAGGTTATATACAGGTAAGGAGCTGAGATTAGGAGCACTCTCTTAAAGGGAGTGCTCCTAATCTCAGCTTGTTACCTGTATAAAAGACACCTGGGAGCCAGAAATTTTGTTGATTGATAGGGGATCAAGTACTTATTTGACTCATTAAAATGCAAATCAGTTAATAACTTTTTTGAAATGCATTTTTCTGGATTTTTTTGTTGTTATTCTGTCTCTCACTGTTCAAATAAACCTACCCTTAAAATTATAAGCTGATCATTTCTTTGTCAGTGGGTAAACGAACAAAATCAGCAGGGGATTAAATAATATTTTTCCCCACTATAGATAGATAGATAGATAGATAAACAGATAGATACCTCATAATAAAAGCTACTGTAATAATTAAACTTTTACATATTACACAAGTCCGGTCCATATGATTTAACCAGAGGTGTTTATTTTGCCAGGCTAAGGCTACCACCATGGCTGAAAACAGAGATCCCTATAGGAAAGAACTACAACAAACTGAAGAACACACTTCGAGAACTGAACCTGCACACAGTGAGTGTTTGAACACATGCCTGACATCTCAACTGCTTCACACAGTTTCCTGACACAATGGTCACAATAGACGCAATTCTCTAATACAACAAACGTGGATGAGGACCAGGGGCTGTCAAGCTCCAAAAACAAAAATCAACCATAAAACATCATAAAAACAGTTCATATGACTTGAGCACTACATACTCTACTGTTTGGGGTCAGCAAGATTTTTTATATAAATAAATAATACTTTCATTCAGTGAGGATGCATTAAATTGATCAAAGTGACAGTAAAGACATTGTTAGAAAAGATTGTTTTTGTTTTTTACTTTTTATCCAACAAAGTAACCTGAAAATATGTTAAATCACCATTTTTAAAAAAAAATATTAAACAGTTGTTTTCAATATTGATAATAATAAATGTTTCTTGAGCACCAATTCAACATGTTAGATTAGACCAAATGAACATACTATGATTTCTGAAGGATCATGTGACACTGATCAAATAATTGCAGCCTTGTTGAACATAAGGGACTTATTTCACAAACATGAAGAAAAAAAAAAATTACACACCCCAAACCTTTGAATGTTAATGTATGTAGCTGTATAGTGTTTAGTGTTGTAAACAGAATTTTGCTATTTTATGTAAATTTTGCTAAACAACGATGACTACCATCCACTTTTATTGTATTTAAAAGAGCAGCTTAGACATTCTGTTATTTTAAAATGATGTTTATAAGCCAGCGGCACATTAGTTATGGACTGTTATTGTTACAGGTCTGTGAGGAGGCCCGGTGTCCCAATATCGGGGAATGCTGGGGGGGAGGAGAGTATGCCACTGCCACAGCAACCATTATGGTGAGTGTATTGAGTCTGCGAAATGCCCACACATACACAAGGACGATATCTCAATGTTATGGCCCTGACTAAACACCTCTACTTGATTTCCCACACTCTTCTATAGTTGATGGGGGACACGTGCACACGTGGCTGTAGGTTTTGTTCAGTTAAAACAGCGAGACGTCCTCCACCTCTTGACCCTGAGGAGCCATATAACACAGCTAAAGCCATTGCAGCATGGGGTCTGGACTATGTAGTACTCACATCAGTGGACAGAGATGGTGAGGAAACATGAAACACCAGCAAACCAAAATGAAAGACTCCATGAAAAGTCTTGCACATTTGCCATGCTCATTGTTTTCCTCATTGATGTATTTCATTGTGAAACTAAGACAGGGCTCATCCGTTTAGCTGCTGTCCGTTTCCCTAAAGGGGAAGTTCATTTTAAATAAGTTTATCTGTTATAATCATTTTTAGTAGGTGAAGTTTTAGTAGTACGCTAGCATAGAGATGACATATAGAAGTGCAAAACTTTCATTTTGGTTTCATTGTGTCTTTAAAATTTACCATTGCACTTTATTTTTGACTTCTTGACCATATTTTTATTGTAATGAACAGACATTCCTGATGGAGGGGCTGAACACTTTGCAAAGACCGTCTCCAACCTTAAAGAAAGGTACAAAGATGAAAAAAAGAGTTTATTTGTTTTTTTAGAATCAACTCATTCATTCATTTCTCTCTTAGGAACTCTAAAATCCTGGTAGAGTGTTTGACTCCTGATTTCCGTGGTGATCTGGCAGCAGTGGAGAAAATTGCTTTGTCTGGGCTTGATGTTTATGCTCACAATGTAGAGACTGTCAGAGATTTACAGAGGTTAGTACTGTAGAGTCTCATGTGCTCGCATAAAAGGTCTTCTCCGTAACAGTACCTTTTTTTTTTTTAGTCATTTTTATTTATTTAGTTAGTTAGTTTTATTTTTTTAACAATGTTTTAATGCTGTTTGTAAAGTCCAGAAGCACAGACAGCTTTCAAAATGTGGTGTTTAATTTTTTTGTGTTTTATTTATACACAAAAATATATACACTATATTTATGGTTGTTTTTACTTGTAAAAATGTAAATATTAAAAATAAATAATAATATATTATAAAAAATAATAATACATATTATTATAAATATATTTTATTCATGTTCCTTTTATGTTTCTTTCATATTTTATTTATTTATTTATTTTTTTCTGTTTTGTTTCTAGCATTTACAGTCACCACCAGATGGCAGAAATATCTAGTCTATTTTATCAAGTGAATTTGTAGCTCTCATCTTTTAAAGCCTGGAGATTTCATTGCAGATCTCACTTTCCATCTTTGATCTTAAGGCATGTGCGTGACCCCCGTGCAAACTTCGACCAATCACTGAGTGTTTTACGGCATGCTAAAATGGTGAAACCCAGTTTGCTCACGAAGACTTCCATCATGCTGGGGCTCGGAGAGACCGATGCACAGATACACGCAGCTCTGAAAGGTAATTCTTATTAGAATTAGAGATGTGTTACGTATATCACAGGAGGTAGATAAATATGCATATATTAACATTTGAGAGTTCTATGTGTTCTTGCAGAATTGAGGGACTCTGGAGTGGACTGTCTAACACTGGGGCAGTACATGCAGCCAACCAAACGCCATCTCAAGGTGCGACAATAATAAAACTACCCAACATCACAGCCTGTTCACTAACCATCTGATACACTCTACACACAAAAATGGCAAGTGCTGGCTGACATCACCAGCCACAAGCTGATTGGCTAGCTTTACGCAAAAGGTGTGTAAAGGTGTAGGCACATTTGGTTGAATTTCAAGGGCAAAATTGGTCCATTGCCTGTTGTCAATAGTTCAGCAATTTATGCAGCACAGCTCACAGAGTCAATGTCTTTGTGACCAGCTTGAACCCAGTGAGAAATCTGCATGTGGAAATCCTTCACCCTCATGCAAAATTCCCAATTAAGTGGATTTCTATAATTCTTATATGCTCTTAAAAAATTTGCCAAACAATGGCAGTGTAACTGTACCTTAAATCAACTCTGTGTAGTTTTGTGTAATTTTGTGACTTTGAAGTTCCCTATAGTTAAAGGAAAATAGGCTCATTTTCCAACTCCCCAAGAGTTAAACAGTTGAGTTTTACCATTTTCGATTCCATTCAGACGATCTCTGGGTCTGGCGGTGGCACTTTTAGCGTAGCTTAGCATAGATCACTGAATCTGATTAGACCGTTAGCATCTCGCTCAAAAATGACCAAAGAGTTTCGATATTTTTCCTGTTTAAAACTTGACTCTTCTGTGGTTACATCGTGTACTAAGACTGACGGAAAATGGAAAGTTGCGATTTTCTAGGCCGATATGTCTCGGAGCTATACTCATTCCAGCGTAATAATCAAGGAACTTTGCTGCCGTACCATGGTGCAGCAGGCGCAGTGATATTACGCAGCGCCTGAAAGTAGTCCCCAGCTAGGTAACTAGTTATGATATAGCTGGGGACTACTAAGTAAATAGCTATAAAAATGCATTTGCCACTGCGATAAAGCAAACTCCCATTTCACTTTTTGAAACTGCTATTTCAAAGTAAAAAAGACTAAAGATACAGTTTCTTTAAGTAATCTATTTTAGATAACCTTGCATAGAAACAAAACAAACTCTGACTGGACGTGTAGGTAGATCTAAGAAGAACCAAATTTTACCAAAGTGAGAAGTCTTCAAGAAGTAATAATTCAAAAGCAACAGGCAAAATTTCCCATTTCATACATCATTTCAGTTTCATTCTGTTACATCACACACTTGTCACACTTTCAGTGTCATTATCTCTTCTTGAATGCATCAGTCTGAAAGTGTGTGTCTGATTGAAGGTGGAAGAGTATGTTACTCCTGAGAAGTTTGCTTACTGGGAGAAGGTTGGCCAGGAGATGGGCTTCGTCTACACAGCCAGTGGGCCACTTGTGCGCTCCTCTTACAAAGCAGGTAACCTGACAGCATGTTTTAATTCATGGAAATTTAGCTAATACCCAAATAATGGTATCTGTTAGCATTCTCATTTTTTTTCAGTGACAGTTGCTTGGCTGGTGCAAGATGCCCCAAAGCTGTGACTTTAAACAAAGTCTCTTTAAGACAAGTCCTGTCACTCGGCGGCCATCTTTGAAACGCCTCTCGGGCATCCAAGTGCAGCTCCTATCTCTTTGAATGGGGAACCATCAAATTCTCCCAAACTGTTCACTAAGCTTACGATTAAATTTCATATTTGAAGTCACCAAAGAAATCTGACAACAACTGTATCATAAATATTGTTTCTTTTGCTCAAATAGCGTTATAAAAATCTTATTTCTCAGGCTAGATCAGCCAATGCGCAGGCGCAGTCCTAAGCGCATGTCTCAGAACGCTGTTTCTATAGCAACCGGGACTTCTAACGGCAGCTGCAGTGACGCGCTGACTTTACTGATTAGCGATTGGCTCTTTCATTCAGAAGCTGGGGCTTCCTGCGATTGAGCGGCCATATTGAGCGTTGCATTTTTCCCCATTCAAAACTATACAAGTGACATGTCTTGGGTATTCTATAGTCTTTGCTTTAAATCTCCCATCTTTTCTCATGGGGCAACAACAGCTACATCAATAAAATGAATGATTTCCTATATGTTTCTTGCAAAAAAAATAAAATAAAAATTAATTCCATCATCTACTTTAGAATTTGTAAATGCTTTTACAAAAGGAGGCGTAGTTTCGACTCTCAGGGCAGCCAAACATTGACTCCATTTTTCATGAAGCACTTACAGTTACACATACTGAAACATTATTTGTGTAAACATACCGTTTCATTTTTTAGGTGAATTCTTTTTGAAGAATCTTCTGGAAAAACGGAAGACTGAAGGAGCCACAGTGGCAGCAGAGTAAAACTAGTGAACTTCACGTGTCTACAGTATAAATACTACTAATAGGATGGTTCATCCAAAAATGAAAATTCTGTAATAATTTACTCTTCCTCATGTCATTTTTCTGCAACAAATTATAATACAGGTTTGGAACAACATGTAAATGATGCCTGAATTTTCATTTTTGGGTCAACTGTCCCTTTAAGTATACATATTACAAAATTATGTTGCAGTAACTCGTAATGTTGTTTTAGAAATGGATTAAAGATCTGTATATTGTGTATCATTTAAGTAATATCAATAGAATATATTAAATTCAAACTTGTCAAAGATCATGTTAATTGTGTATTTTTGTTTCAGCCATGGTTGGGTTCCATATTTAAGCCTGTGAAATGAGTAGCCAAAACTGCTTCATTTCATTGGTCCATATTTATTTAAGAAATACATTTTTTTTCAATCATTGTACATGACATTATAAACCTGTACAGTAAGAGATGATTTTATAAAAGCTACAACTGTGACTCTACAATAACATACACAGTGTGGGTTGAACAATACATATTAGAGGATTAATAAATGATTAATAACTGAGTGACACAAACAGCTATTTGGTATCACATGCTAAATTTAAGGCAACAGCGTTTTTTTTTATGTCCCACTTGGTCCTAGTATTTAAAAGTTGCCGTTCCTTCTGTTGCTGCTCCTTCAGACATTGCTCTCAGATAAGTAGATGATTTTTCCATTAGAATCTATCACTGATAACTGTAAACAATAATATACTACTAAACAGTACTGGGATGTTAATGTATTAACATCAGTTTTGTGTACAGTTAATATATGTTTCAAAAATTTTCTGAAATGGCACAGACATGAACATTCTAAAAAATTTCAAGAATAATGATTTAAAAATCTAAGACACAAATGACAAAGTGTTTAAAACATTAAATCACTGCATTTTTGTGAACTGCCATAAAAGAAAAAACTCAGTCTTAAAAAAAAACATTCTAAAGACAAACACACACCCACACAACACACACAAAGCACATGCATTTTTACATACAGATTTCCAGCAACGCTCACACATGACTTTGGTTTTCTCAGCAAAAGTCTTTAATCAGTGTAAAGTGCGTGTGTGTATGAGTCGGTGTCTACGCTTTGGATTTCTTGAAGGGTGGTTCACTGATTCGTGGAACTCCTCCAGATGGTGTGAAGGGAATTCGGGTCGTCACCTTCTTTCCAATGGTCTCGATCTATGCAAAACACACAACATTAAACCATGCCAACTAATAAAGTGGTGAAGTCAGGCAGGTGGGCACAGCCACAAACATGTTAACTGAACAGATATCCACTCACCTGAAAGCCAAAGTTTTGTAGCTGAGGGTGCAGATGGTCCAGGACTCGTCGACCATCAAAGATAAAAGCTGGTTTCAACATCTTGTGGTATATTTTCTCATAATCCAGTTCCTAAAAACAAACACGTGAAATACTAATCTTTTAAGACGTACCATTGTGTGTGTGGTTTTTTTTTTTTTTTTTACTACATTGTAGTACCACATATACCATAACATATGAATATGGTAATCATTCAGTACTATGGCAGGGCTCAATAGTAAGGACTTCTTGGAAAATAGTTCAGATTTATTTTAATTTTAATTTACACTTAGAAATGTAAATGTAATAATATATATTATATATACACACACACACACTCTAAATTAATTAAATATATAAACCAAAACCAAAAAGGTTATGCTTTATTTAAGGTGTCCTTGTTACAGCGTAATTATACCAGTAAGTACTGAGTAATATTAATTAACTACATGTACTTACTGTACTACTTAGAGTTAGGATTACGGTTTGGCTTAGGGTTACTTGCATGTAATTATGCATCATTTATTGTTATTATAATAGTAAGTACATGTAGCATGTGTAACAAGGACACCTTAAAATAAAGTGTTGCCACCAAAAATGTATTATTTATATAATACATTTATTATTTTTGCATGTAGATGTATAAATCTGCATTTATTCTACATTTTTTTAATGTATTAAACATTTTTACATTTCTAAATAAATTAATATATGGCCAAGCATCAATTAATTTACATTTGTAATATGTTTTGCATTAATTGTAAAATTATTATTTAAAAATATGATTTAGTATTACACATTTTTATATTTCTAAATAAATATTATACATTTATATTTACATTTAAATGTATAATTTATTCTAAAATTATTATTAAAAAAACTAATTAGTAATATTTTTAAATATATACATTAATAGGCAAATCAAATATTTATTAATAATAAAACAGTAAGAAAATGTCCAAAAATACGTGGAAATTAACGCATTGTTTGCAAGGCACAATGATCAATAAATATGGCACTGATATAGTGTTGGTCCAACAGGGCATGTGACAGTTCTGCTTTTGTAAAGCAAACCACTTTAAATCAAAGCATGAATCAAATATTACACTATACATCAGTGCTTTCTAAATCTGCATAGAGTTTGTACCTTAAACATGTCCCACTCTGTGCAGATGACCAGGGCATGTGCACTTTCACATGCCTCATAGGGGTCTGATGTCACAGTTACAAGATCAGACACTGCAGAGAGAATGAGAGTCACGGCAAATTAGACAGAAACACGCAGACCCCAAACTTTCTCCTGCATTCTCATATGAGAGTTTCTCCCCTACATGACATTCAGCATGACACAGCACTCTCTCACTCTCCCATCATTCAGCGAGACTTGATCTAATGCATGGTTTTATCTGCTCAACACGCATACCCCTCTCTGGGTTGTCTCCGGAAATGCTGGGTTGAGACAGGTCCTGGATTATCTGCTCCTTCAGCACTTTAGGGTCATAAATATGCAGCTTGGCTCCTTCGTCCATCAGATACTTAGAGATGTAGATACTGGAGGACTCTCTGAAACACACATTCCACACAGGAGAGACTTACAACACAAGATTCCCATTTACACACAGATTATGATGCCATGGAAAAGGCCCTTTATGAATAAAAGAGAACAGTAGCAAAAATAGAATATATGAACTAACTAATAATATTTTTAAATAAAATTATTCAATATTGAAAATATTGAAAAAGACAGAATAGAATAGAATAGAATCTCATTGTGAAATCTCACTCAACTGTGAGGGTTATATTGTGTAAGACAAAACTAACCGGTTAATACAAACAACTGTGTGACAATTTGTGACAAATTGTCATGCTAATAATATAATTATTTTCACTAGTGGTATCAGACTTTGGACCCCACTTAGTTATTGTAGGGATTTGTTATAAGCTTGTGTTCATGGCCCATTCCTATTATGTCTTGAATGAAGGTTAAAAAAACCGCATAGTCATAATTCTCTTCTGAAACAATCCACATGCAAGGGCATGACATATACTCAGGGACTCTAGATAAAGGTCATGGGTGGCATGGGCGTGTTTACGCATGTATTTAAGTCTGCATGGTTTTAATAGGATATAGTTCAAACCATGTGGAAAACTATGTGTAATCTTCATTACACAATCAAAGTTGATGGTTAACTCATGCTGTGAAATCTCATGGTCTGTGTTTTGTAGGTAAAAGACAGCTTTTGACTTGTCATAAACGAACGTGATAAAGTTGTTATAAATAAAACAGACTGGTTCAAAGTATCCTTGTGTGTACCTGGTGTCTCCCGTGTCCTTCTTGAAGGAGAAACCTAACAAAGCGATTTTCTTCCCTGTAACCGTGTTAAACAGGGAGTCAATGATCCGACAGGCAAATCTCTTTCTCTGATATTCGTTCATGTCAATCACCTGAACATAAGGAAGCACAGAGTAAAAGGTTAGACAAAATTAATCAAACTTATTTGTTGATATCAATGAGTTTTCGTATGACAAGTTGTCATATGAATGTTATTGGTTTGTAAGAATTTTTCATGTTTTTGAAATAAATCTCTTATGTTCACCAAGGATGTATTTACTTGAGCACAACCATTAAAAACGGTAATATTGTGAAATATCATTACAATTTAAAATAGCTGTTTTCTATTTTAGTATTATTACAATGTAATTTATTGAGCCATTAATCCACTTCTCACGTGCATCTCCACACATTCAGACTTGTTGTGACATGATCCGTCAACCATTTGATGATTTTACGCGAAGCTAAATTTGACTTCATGCAGCTTTCCATTGAATAATGACTCACGAAAACCAACATATCCCATTAAGACTTACTAAATAAGCATTCAAAGTGAAGTTTACCTGTTGCCAGTATGAGGCAACCTCTGGGAGATTCAGTGCCTCACACAGATACACCAAATTCAGCACATCCTTCTGAAAACAACTTCCTCCGAAACCTGATACAGACACAAACACAACTGAAGCCCAACTGAAGCACAACTCTCATGTGTTTGCTTGAATCTCATTCTATCATATCATAAAGACCACCAATAATGAGGAATTAAGATGGCAATATCAAATGGTAATGGAAACAACAAATGCACTGACCCACGCTGGCTTTGAGGAACTTGCTCCCAATGCGCTGATCCATGCCGATGGCTCTGGCCACCTCCTCAACATCAGCGCCAGTGGATTCACACAAGGCAGAGATGGAGTTTATACTACTGATGCGCTGAGCCAGGAATGCATTTGCTGCCTAAAAACACACATTATAATTAAATGAGTTTTACATATTAAATTATTATAGAAGCGCTCAGCTTTGTTCTGGCTACAATTCTTACCAGGCTCATTCTTATCACTCTGATCATTAATTGAATTCTTATATTTACATTATACATACCAGTTTGGAAAGTTCTGAGGACCAGGTGTTGGTGGTGATAATGCGTGATTTGGGGACCCAGTGCTCATAAACTGCACTGAGAGCACTGATGGCCCTTTGACCCTCTGGAGTCTCATCTCCACCGATCAAGACACGATCTGGGTCTTTCAGGTCCTTCACTGCTGTACCCTCTGCAAGGAACTCTGGGTTAGAGAGAACCTGTAATCAAAGGCGGGAAAAGATCATTTATTAACACAGAGGAGCAGTGAACAAATCTCTAAGGTCCACAAATCCAACTGGTTTATTAGTTCACTTGAGAGAGGCAAAAATAGCAACCTTTGTAGAAAATCCTTTTTAAAACAACAGCCTAATCCAGATAATATTTACAAGTAGATGATGGCGGTGTAAACTAATGTAGAAGCATTAAATAGACAAACAAGTTCCTTTAACTTTTTAATACCCCCATTGTGTCTGATTTGAGTGAACACACACACACACATTTACATACATTTATATACTGTACACACACATTACTATTCAGTAAGACTCAATAAGACGTTTTTAATGTTTTTGAAGGAAGACTCTTATGCTCACCAAGGCTGCATTTCATATACAATACAGTAAAAACATTACAATTGTGAATTATTACTACAATTTAAAATGACTGTTTTCTATTTCAATATATTTTAAAATGTAATTTATTTCTGTGATGCCAACGCTGAAGTTTCAGCAGCCATTACTTTAGTCTTTAGTGTCACATGATCCTCCGGAAATTATTGTAATATGCAGATTTGGTGCTCAAGAAGCATTTCTTATTAATATCAGTTCCCAATAATTGTGCTGCTTACTATTTTTTGTGGAAACTGCAACATTTTACAGGATTCTTTGATGAATAGAAAGTTTAAAATAACAACATGTATTTGAAATAGCAAAAAGGTGATTTAAAAAAAAAAAAAAAAAGTGGATGGTGACAATTTCCTTTATAGAATTATATACAATTTAACCTCAAATTCTGGACTCAAATTCTGGACTCACACAAACACACCTGCAAATTGAGGCTGGGTTTGGTGTTTGCATCAAATATCCTGCGGATGCTCTCAGCAGCACGGACCGGCACCGTGCTCTTCTCCGTAACGATTTTATACCCATCCGACATCTCCACAATCCGCCGTGCACATGCCTCGATAAACTTCAAGTCAGCAGCACGACCCTTGCCCATACCATATGTCTTAGTTGGGGTGTTTACCTGATCAAAAGAGAAAAATATTAGGATCAGTGTACAGACCAACATGCAAAACTACATTAAAATAGTTTGTTACACTCACAGAAATGAAGACCAGATCTGCCTCTTTAATGGCAGAGTCGATATCTGTGGAGAAAAAGAGGTTCTTCCCACGGCAAGACAACACCACTTCATTCAGACCCGGCTACAACAGCAAGAAGAAGAGACAGATTTCATGAAGAATTCTCATTAAAAATATTTGTAAATGGATGAAGCATTTCTTTTATTAATCTTTAGTACTATTCACTTGTTTAAGGGTAAAATATTTCTAATTGAGAAAATAAATCAGAGTGCACCTTTGACTAGAATTTATATCTTTACCTCATAGATGGGCAGGGTGTCAGAGTTCCAGGCTTTGATCCGGGATTCATTAACATCCACTACTGTTACTGTGATCTCGGGACACATGCTTGCAATGACACTACATGTTGGACCTCCAACATACCCAGCACCTATACAGCAAATCTTTTTAATCTGAAACATCTGAGAAAAGAGCCATATGGAATCAAGGTTAAAAAAAAATAGCCCTAAATGGTCTGCAACAGATTATGAATGGCCCCTTATTAACCAGCCAACTACTCTCAAGGCAATTCCTTCTCTTTCACAGAGATCCAGGGCCTCATGTGGCGGTCACTGCTGGTAAGTATCATATTACTGACCCCCTGGGCAGGGCCGTGCAGAGACCTTTGGAGGGGCGGGTGCTCAAAGTATAAAAGGGGCACATGGAACACGGCTTTTAATAGGGCTGTGCTCCTTTGCTGATATGTGTATCGAAATGGATGCTTCTGTATTGATACAGCAGCAAATGCCATGATGCAGGTTTGAAAAAGAAACACAGAACAGAAAAGACCATTTTAAGTTTAAATGTTAAAGACATTTTTTGCACCTCTTAATTACTCTGGAATGATATTATTATTATTATTGTTGTTGTTGAGTTTACAGGGTATGGTGGTTTTGCTGTTGTAATCACTACTGTTGTTGTTGTTGTTGTTGTAGAAAAAAATATTCCTGTCTTATTTAAAATAGAATTCTATTCTAATCCTGTTCTGAATTTATTCATTTTTTGAATGATAATGATTATAAAAACAGAATTGATGATAAGTATAATTTGGAGGACGAGAAAATCAGTACAAGCCTGTTTTACCAGTGTTGTGATAATTATTTTTAAGGGACTCTACGTTTTTTTTAAATAAATACTGAATTAATAATAGTTCAAAGTATGAATAGTTTTTAGTCAGATAACATAAAAAAGACAAGACACCTCGAAGCGCTTTAAACTTTTCACAATTAAACAGCAAGAACGAAAGAGAACAAGCACTTTTGTTTTTATTGCTGTGCTGTAGAACTACGTTAGCTGCATTTTTAATATTTAATATAAATTTTAATAAAATGTAAATTCGTCCCCTGCACTTTATTCAAGCTCGAGCAGGTGTTTTCACATAGAGGTTTCTAGATTTAAATCTAAATTTAAATTAAAAAAAGAGACATGACCTGACGTTTTATTCGTATCCAAAATGAGGAGATGTGAATATCAGGAGAGCTGAACACTCTCGTGCAGTGCATGTTTCATTCATACTCGAAGTCAGAGGGCGCTCTTGCGCAGAAACTTTTGACGTGCACTGCAGGAATTTCAATTGGACAAACTGGCATGGCTATCGCTGTAGATGAGCTGAATAAAAAGCAGAAACGTTTTTACTGATGAAACGTGAAGACAATAAACACACGATTGCGAAAATATATGGTTTGTGTGTGTTTTTCAAGTTATCTTCAGGTAATAAATAAACTATATGAAAAATGCAGTACTGATTGACATATCATTTAGTATAGAAAATATAAAATATATTTCCTGAATTATTCTGTGATAAAAATGGGAAAAGGGTGTTCGTAGTAGCCTTTATAAACCAATCATAAAATTGTCATTAGGAAAACACTGAACAAAAATATTGTAGCCCCTTATTGCTGCAGCTAATTGCTTCCACAGGCTACACACAGCAATATAAACAACAGCTGTGCATGATCTCTTCACGCCGTTCTCGTAAAATAATAATTCAATAATATAAGTTTAGAAGCACACCACTCCACTGAGAACTCCACTTACCGGCAGCCGCGGACGTTACTGAAGGCATCCTAAAGGCGTGTCTGAACGTGAGGGATCGTCCCGGATGAAATCGTCAGGTGAAAGGTCATCATGTGGATAATTTAATTTACGGCATTTTAATTTAACTAATTTTACTAATAGTTAGATTGGGCAGGTCTTCACAAAAGGGAGTTTAATTACAAAAAAAAAAAAAAAAAATTGCCTTGACAAAAGGGCACTTTGGGCATCAAGGGGAAAAGGGGCAGGTGCTCAAGCACCCACCGCCCCCCCCTCTGCACGTGCCTGCCCCTGGGGCTAAGTAGTGACGAGAAGTTCGGCTCCTTTGCGACGTTCGGTTCTTTTGAACAGTTGATCCCAAAGTCCGATTCAGCGATTTTTTTATATAATATATATATTTACCGATCCACTAATAAATGCTATTAAAAATATATCCTAAAATCAGTTAAGCCTCACGTGTATATTACATTTAAGGTAATAAAAAAATAATCTATTTTAAATTAATTATAATACAGTTTACAGTTTAAGTAAATTACATTTCAACCCTTCATTGAAAAAAAATCCGACTCAAAAGACGAAACCGTTTAATTAACTAACGTGTATGGCTCTGCTGTAACAGCCATGAATAACTAATGATAAAAAACAGATGATAAAATTTAAAGATGGATAGAAAGAACGCAAATTTAGTGTTCGCAAAAAAAGTTCATAACTGTTGCCAGTTGATGCTTTTAACATGTAAAAAGTCATTAAATGATTTATGTTTGGATTGCTGATGTTCTCGTGAACATAGGAACTAAAACTTTTATAACTTAACTGTTTTATCATTTAAAGATTTACAGAATATGATCAGTTTTAGATCACAACTTTAAATTCTATGTGATACACTTTAAAATATATAAAAGATTTCAACAGCTATAATACAGACGTACCTTGTCTCACAGTGAAGTTCTTCTGTGTGGCTCAGGCCAGTATGCAGGTAAGGTTCCTCCGTCTGAGGTGCCTTGTTCTCGAATGAATAAAACTATTATATCCTTGATACATAAACTCACGCAGAACACACACACATTTAGGAACACACACACACCCACTGGGAGGGGGATAGCAACGTAAACGCTTCAGAGAGAGGAGGGACAAACTCTGCTTCCGGGTCATAAAGTCTTTCTTTTCAAACTAAGAGTCTCGTTAACCTAAGGAAGCGCTGCTCAAATATTATTTTGACTGTGACTTAAACAGAACAAACAAACGTTCATAAACCGAAATGGTGAATTCTTGTTATTTAAATCTAATTTGATTAGATAACGTAAAATAAATGCGGTGAAACTGATTATTGGGACATTTCATTTGACATGAATACCACCAACGCGAAACAGTACGTGTGGAGAACGCAGACGTTTCAGAAGCAGCCAATCAGAGACTGAGAAGTCTCGGTGACGTAACATCAAAGGAAAGTATTAGTGGTCCTTTTGACGAAGAAATTACTCTTGAGAGTAGTCATATCGACGAATTCTAATTAGAAACGTCTGAAAGAGACTAACCACCACCACCAAATATTCTCATTCCCATATTTAACAGAAGAAAGACACGTCCTGATGCTATATGTTCATTTTTATTTGTAGTAACCAAAAGTGCATAGATCAAGCCCTTTCTCATAGAGCAGTTTCATTAGAACAGTGTACATAGACAGAATTTACATGCCCTGAAATCCACACCACCACCTTAATTGATCTACCCAGAAATCATTAGTCCAGCCAATTACACCAACTTACTTTTGTGCAATTAAGACATTCTAACATTATCAGAGAACTGAAGAGACAGGAAGTTTGAGTAAGTTACACCAAACTTGAAATGGGGCAGATTTACATCCTCTCTTTGGTGTTTTTCTGGAGCTTTGCATTCTGTACAGAACTGTAAAGGTCCCACAAACAAAGTGCTACCGTTTGTAGATTTGCCTTTAAGCGTAACCTAAAAGGCAGTCTCACTCTTCACAAATATTCCCAAAATTCCTAAGAACCCAATTTTTTCTTCTCATTTTGAAAGCTTACATTGTTATTAGATTTTCATCACTGACATTTGACAGCTACCCATACCATTTGACTAGCTGTTTAAGTATAGCTACATAATGATTCCTGAGCAAATGCAAAAAGACTGTTAAGAATGGCATTCAAGTGGCTATGCTAGCAACTGCCCTAGTGATTTTTATACATAAAGGGTAAATAGATTGTCAAAGTCTTCAGGGTGGAGAAGTCTGCTTTAGATCAGCCACCTCTCTGTGGTCAACAGATCCCAGCCCATGAACACATCCACACAGCCATGACGTCAACAGTGATGAGAGCCAAGTTAAAACTGGAATACGCCCATTTCATTATTTCCTCTTGCACAAAAATTTTACTTAAGAAGTGGTCTTGGTCAACCTTAAATCATTTCAATTACATCTATGTTTAGAATGACTCAATGCAGAGTCAAGGCTCATTCTCCTCCATGGACCAATGACATCATGTCTGTGAAGTCCTCATAGCTTTGGAATGTATTGGCTACCACAGGACAAGAAATACTCTTCACCTCAGTCTACTCACAAATAACCCAAATCTTTTGACGACACCCAATTTCTATGTAAGCTTTCCTCTAGATCACAATTCATATTCAGGCTGATCTAGGGCAAATGTCATTATATAGGCCTATATGTCATTTTAACAGCTTGTTAAATACCTAATAATGCTTTATAATAAAAATATAATGAGAAGTAAAAAAAATTGAAGACAGAGATATATAAATCCGGGAAACTTTAGACTCCAACAATTCAGCATTTTCACCACTAGGGCAACTTTCTCTTTTTGCTTCCTCTTTTGAAATGTAACACGTTGTAGAAACACCTTGTTATCCAAGTGTCTGTGTAGATCAGCCCCCCCTCATTGGACTAAAGAATCTGGAATCTGAAGCACTGACAGATGATTAAGGAAATGAACAAGTTATATTAGTCACAGTAGCTGATCAGGAGGAAGCTGGATTATAAGATCAAATCTTTTGCGGTGGAAAAACCTCTAGTCCACAGGAGGCGCTGGTGGCTCTCTGCCACGATTCTAAATGAGGAGAAAAAAAATTCCATCCAGTGACTACAGGAATTACAATTCAAGGGTTAATGTAAATTAACAGTGTTGAGTTGCTACACTTTCTGATTACTGTTATTTCACCGTACTGATCATATGTTAGATTTTTTTTGTTTTTCAAAGAATTCTCTTATGTTGTCCAAGGCTGCATTTATTTGATTGAAATGCAGTAAAGCAGTACTATTGTGAAATATTATTAAAGTTTTATTTTAATAAAAATAATTGACATTAATAAAAATGTCATTCACTCCTGTGATGGCAAAGCTGAATTCTCAGCAGCTATTACTCCAGTCTTCAGTATCACGTGATCCTTCAGAAATCATTCTAATATGCAGATTTGACCCTCAAGTAATATTTTTATTATTATCAATCTTGAAAACTGTTTTTGCTGCTTAATATTTTTGTGGTAACAGTTATACAATACCATTTAAGTTTAGGGTAAGTAAGAAATATATACTTTTATTCAGCAAGAACACATTAAATCCATCAAAAGTGACAGTAAAGACATTTATAATGTTACAAAACATTTGTTTTCCAAATACGTGCTGTTCTTTTTTCTATTCATCAAAGAATCTCGAAAAAAAATGCATCATGATCTCCACAAAAATATTAAGCAGCAAAAACTGTTTTCAACATTGATAATAAGAACTATTAATTAAATTGTAATAATATGTCACTGTATTAAGGTTTATCTGTATTTTTAATCAAATAAACAGCTTTGTAAAGCATAGAGACTTATTTAAAAAAAAAAAAAAAAAAGGTAGTTATTCCAAACTTGTGACCGCTAATGTAAGTGATAACTCACACAGTTTGACCATCATTATGAGGGAGTTTATCTGTCAGGACTTACACCATGGGGGCCAGAGGGCTTGCTGCTGGCTGAAGGGCCTCTCAAGCTGGCTGGGCGGAACAAGAAGAGCATGAGAGCTAGAACTAGCCATCCCATAATAATCATGGGTAGAGTGATGTCCCCTTCTACGGAGGAGTTGGGGCCTGGCACTGCACACACAAGACTCAAATGTTAGAAAATTTAACAGAATATGTGCTATAGTGTGATATGCAAATATGCTTTTGTTTTGAACACACAGACTTACTCTCCTGAAGGCACTCTGTGTCTGTACAGTAGGACTGGGACTGTCTCAGCTTGGAAATGAATCAAAGAAAATATTTTATCAAAAAGGCTAATTAAAAAAAAACATACTCTATTACAACATTGTGTGTGGACGTGGGCTTCTAAAATACATTAATTCATACAACATTTATTGATATTAAATTTAACTTGAAACAATCAGTGTGTTTCAACCCCCCCAAAAAACGAAACAAAACAAAACATTATCTTTCATTTCAAATGCTTGTTCAAAAAACTTCAAATAGATGACTCAAATGTTATTCCTTGGCTGATCTAGGTGAACCAAAGAAGCATTAGCGCCATCTACTGGCTATTTATTTAAACTACAAAAGCAGAATTATTCAACACCTACAGTGAAATTTTTAAAAGATAAAATAACCACATAAAGATATGTAGTTACGCAGTCCACTACAGCTCTTAAAAACTACAGTTGGAACATACAAGCCCTGTCAGATTGGCACACATCCAAATGAAATTAATTTATTGAAATTAAACTGATTTCTACACAATTACAAAAACATTTTTGTAATTATTTATTAGTACCATAGCTTCATTAGCCAGTGTGAAATTCATTCAATTATAACTCTTTCTCTCTATTATAAAAAACCCTGACATTAATATTCCATAGCTATAGAATCACAAGAAATATACACAATAATGTTATTTGGATAAAACTAAGTAAATAGAGGTTTAATTAAAGTCAAGTGAGTTCAAGGTTGTTTACAATAATATTCAAATTATGAAACTTCTGTTTTGTGTTCATTTATAAGTGCACATGAGATCCCTTTGAAAAATATGAAGACTGCTAATCTAAAAGAAGAGAAATCCAATATAAGAACAGGGTCCATCTAAATCACATTCATTCACATTTCTTACATACAGATCAGTAGATCAAGAAGTAAAAATAAAATTCAAAAGATCAATTTCTAAATGCACATCTGGAGTAAGCAAATGCAAGTTATATTATATTATATATTTGAAATGCTGATGTGGAAAACAGAGAGAAAAGGAGATGAAGAACTCACCAGGCTGATGAGTCTTCTCATGGCATGTTCATGAGAGCAGATGCACTCACAGGGGTCAAAACCTCCCTCTGCCATCCTCTCCTGAATATGACAGAGAATTCACAAACATTCCAAAAAATGTATAAAAATTACAAACACTAATAATATTCAATTATTTTAAACACACACAGAGACTCAAAAACTGAATGGGTGTGGTGAAATATAATGGCTTCACAGTGAAGGCTGTCAGCATGACTCACATTTGAAATCCAAATAAACACAAAGCTGTGGTAGGCTTCTTTAAATAAGCTACCCGATGGACTGCCAATGTTGTAAAGTTCTAGACCAAAAACTGTATGATGACTGCTTCTCCTATCCCAAGCTTCATCTAATGCAGTGGGGGTTTTCTTTTAATTCGTTAAAGTTTATGTGGATAAAAAAATCTGTTTGAGTAGGCTCCTTGATGAACCAAGACATAAACTGTAAGTAAATAAATAGACCTAAATAAATAAATGTCCAAGCACCAAATTGTTAATGGATTTCTTTTATCTTGTTTCAGCCCTCATACTAACCCAAGTCACGAAGAATTGACGATTTAATGACAAACACGTTGGAGTAAAAATTTCTTTTAATTTTAAAGTTTTAATTTATATGAAATATTAAAAGATATTATATTGAAATTTCCCATATGCTAATTACGCAGTTAAAAATTAACATGAGTACAAATGTAATTATTGCATTAATATGTGATGGTTGTCAATTGCTTCAGGTAGGCTAATGGGTGCGCGCTCTGAACTGCACGCTCCCGTTAAATCAACTTCTCGCGAATGAAGTGAGTGTAGCCTACTCATTAATTCCAGTACAATTTTGCATTCCTAAATATGTTTGTTTGCCACAGCAATTAGGTCCAACATCATCTAGACATAGTAGCCTAATGCTTTCAAAACTGGACTATTTTGTTCAGTGTGTTTTAACAACTGAAAGTATTTGGCATTTAAGGCATGACTGAATCTTGGAAATTGTAAACAAATAAAAGGAAACCCAAATAAGGTTTGCTGGAACAAGGAAGCTTACTCACAACAGTGAATTACCACACTAATTTTCCACAAAATAATGCGAAGGCTTGATAGACCTTTTATGCAAATGTCTTGTTCTAGCAGTTGGCTACGTTTTTTCGTAACTTGGTTCTGTTTTGTTTGCTTCCTCTTCGACTCAACCGGCTGACTTCAAAAACATGTTTATTTGAACACTTAAAACTTATAAACCCACTCATAAGCACATAAAATGTATATTAAGTAATAGTCTATACAATAAACAAAGAATAAAAAGTAATGTTTATTGTATTCTTGTTTAAAGCATTTTGCAGTGTTATTTGGGATATTAGCGTCTTCAATGTTTATTTAGCCTATTCAATAAAGCAGTGTAAATGTTTTAATAGAGACAGCATTTAAAAAAAACAAAAAAGACATGAATAAGATTTTTACCCAAGTGCAAAACAAACCAGATTTAGATAGACAGATGTCTTACCGATGACTTCGACAACTCACTCGAAGAGATTTAAAACCATTCGCTTCAAACCAGGAGGACCGAAATGTGAATATTGACCCCTGAGAGTCTCCGCCAACACAGGCCAAATCCAGTGCAAATGCTCCCTTGTGTACACTGGTGTTTGGCAATGGGCCCCAGCTCCGGCTGATGTTCCGTCTGTGTTTTGATAAGGATCAGGGAAGCAAAAATTAGGAATGTTACTATGGCGAAGGCTCGGTCCATGAATGGCAAATAGCTCGCGCTGACGTTGATTTGTATCTGTCCAATTGCGCAGCCTAATTATTATTCATGAGGTAAGTCTCCATCGCGTCAACGTCTACATTTCAGCTAATCAGCAAGGCGGACTGGACGAACATAGCATCTAATATATTAATATACAGAAGGGAAGCCTTTGCCATAGTAGGATTCGTATATCGATGTGGTGGAATTAACAGAAGAGAGCCACGTCGCTACATGACGTGAAATGTCGCATGTTTTGGTAAACACTGAAATGGCGTTACATTACTCACCGTTCGCAAAGCGTACCATCTATTCATTGGATATCGGCATTTTGCTGGCGGAGTGTAAATAATGAAATGTATATTTGCATTGCACATCACTGCTAGTCACAGGAGTATGTCTGTGTGAGTGAAGTGTGTATGTGTGCTGCTCTTAAACTAAGAAAATGCAAGCTCATCATGGTCACTCAGCCCCATCTAAACCGCAAAGGGTTGTGCACATAGAAATGAACAGCAAATTTGGAAAATATTTTGAAAAATAATGGAGGCTACACTAACATGAAATGAAGACTCGGTCATCTCAATAGCCTAATCAGTCTTACCAGAATTTAGGACAAAATGATTGAAATCATGTATTACAGTGAAAACCCGCCAATAATCCTGTGTTAGTGATAGCAAGACTATTAACTGTAAATAGCCTATTTATGTGCATAATTTCTGAATTTGTGGTCCTCTTCCCCCAACCATAAGGCAATGGAGACATCAGAAATACTTGTAATTCTGCTTTGCAGCAAATACATAATTGTGTTAGAAACAATAGCTTGCAAACTTTCACTGAATCAATACAGAATATAATCACTGATTATATACTGTATATTTTAAATGTTTTTATATATTTTAAATGTGTTGAATTATTATTTAAAGTTTTTTTTTACAGTTTAGCAATTATGTTACTGTCTATTACTGTAAAATTGTTTTTGCATTTTTAAACTATTTATAGTAGTATTATCAGTGAATGCCTTCACTTGAAATATTAAATGTGCATATCCAGGAAAATAATGTTCTTATTTTTTTTTTAAAAAAGATGATTTATTTTACATGGTGTGAAGCCACTTTATGGAAGCCACATAGATAAGATCAACCAACTGAATACTGCAAAAATACTGAAAATGAATCATGGCTGATTGCAAATAAAGCATGGAACTGCATTCTGTGGAAGGTAAAGGAAAGCTTTGTGGAAATCAGAAATTGTGTATGTCCTAAATGCATCTAACCTCCCAAAGAAAACTTTACATTTTGTAAAAACTGAAAGTAAACTTAGTTCTTGTGAGTTATTTCTGACTTGCTAAGTGTGCTTGGATTATGAAAAATTCATATTAAATTTTCCCTTTAAATTCAAATTAAAACCCTTTTGGTATACAGTGGATCATGTAATGGCAAAAGTACTTGAAAGTAATTTTGTAGAGTGAATTTGCACTTCTGCTATTTACTTTAATGTCACCCCAACACTTCAGAACAACAAATGACATGTCTTGTAATATTTACATGTTTTTTTTTAAATTATTATTATTTGAAAAGAAAAGAGAAAAATACATATAACGCCATATGACATGCAACTATTAATGTGCTTTGCACCAAAGCAATCTTTACTGTCTGATTTTCATAACCTGATAGAGCTTACTTGTTACTTAGAGAAGCCCTAATTTACGTGTGTCCATTGTGTGTGAGTGATGGTGCGTGAGTGGATGATTAAGTGAGAGAGTGAATAATAGAGCAATAGAGAAAAAGACCTATAAAATTATAGACTAGGTTTATAGGTTCATATGCCTGCACTCCAGACAGTTTTGGCAGGCTGAAGTTTTTTTTTTTGTTTTTTTTTTTAACCAAGACAAGTTTGTTTTTTTAGACTGAGATTTATTGTATAATGCTTTCTGGAAACTGCTATACAACGCTCCCTCTTGTAATGCATTGTTTGACAGTCCAAATCCATGATGAATATGAATTTTTCTAAAATGAAACCTTTAAAATCAGTCATTTCACAATGAGCTTAATCTCTCAAAATGCAGCATGTTTGGCAGCAATTTGTATAAAAAGCATTAAGAGTAAGAGTAATACTGGCCTTTGGATGCTAATTAATAATAATTCTTAAGAAATATTTAGGTTAAGTGAGAATTCTTCTTAAATAAGTTGTTTTTTAATCATGCTGATTTTGGATATCAAAATAAAATCCATTATAGACACAGGGAAGACACTTTTATATGGTTACAGCCAGAGTATAAAATATAAAAATATTATCCATTATGTGCACTACTGTTTAAACATTTGGGGTTGGTAAGAAAGATTTTTTAATGTTATTGAAAGTTTTTATGGTCACCAAGCTGTTTTATTTGATCTAAAACACAGTAAAAAATAGAAAATACCAATAATAATACAAGTTGTCTCTATTTTAATAGATTTTAGGCTAATTGATTCCTGTGATGACAAAACAAAATGTTCAGCAGCCATTACTCCAGTCTTCAGTGTCACGTGATTCTTCTCAAATCTAATAACATGCTTCAGAAATTCTAATTTGCTATTTTGGTGCTCAATAAACAATACTTACTATTATCAGTGCTGAAAACAGCTGTGATGCACAATATTGTTGTTGAAACCCTGATACATTCACTTTTCAACTGAACAAATTCTTGCAGAATAAAAATAGTCATTTCAAGTAAATAAATAAATAAATAAACCCAACTTTTTGAATGGTAGTGTAATTAAACAGATAATTGTACATTGTGGGTTAGCCTACATTCAAAAAGTTTAATTTATATTTATATTTCATGTATATTTCGTTTGTACCTATTTATTGACTTGTTGATTACAAATGTTATAGGCCTTACATCTTATCAAAAACAGTGCAGGAGTGAGGATGGACCCTTGGACAGATGTGATTTGGACGTGGGAGTGAAACATATGTATCCAAGCAGTGTAAGCACGATATCATGTGACAGCACCACGCCATATGTGACTGATACTAGATCTGGATGCGTTCTGGATCTGTCAAGAGCTCTGCTTTTCTGCTGCGTAATATCACCACCTGCTTCAACAAAGAGGACAAACGCAGTGTTCTAGTGTAGTGTTTGAGTTTTCCAGACTCTCATTGTGCTCGCCAGTGTTTGTACTGGAGCTCAGTGAACTGTTTTAGGAGAGAGAGAGAGAGAGAGAGAGAGGGGTGAAAGTGAAGCACTATCAGTCTTTGCGGACTGGAGGCTCAAAAACAGCGGAAGAGAGAAAGAGAGAGAGGGTGATAGAGAGAGGAATCAATCAGCCATGGCAAATATCGCTGTGCAGAGGATCAAGCGAGAGTTCAAAGAAGTGCTGAAAAGCGAAGAGGTTTGCAAAACGTTACTTTACTCTATTTTCCTCCCCGTTAAGAGCAAACAAAAGGACTTTTGGGAAAAACACCCAGAAGCCAGTGAGCTAGCTTAGCCTGCTAAGCTAATGTTAGCATGAACTGTCATATGATGGCCTTTAGATACGGAAGTCTTACATCTGACAAATGTATTTCCTTTGATATTTTAAGACGAAAGCCTTGCCCGAAATGTGAAAACCATTTATGGACATATCAAAGTACCACTAGATTCTTGACTGCACACGCCGTTCTTTAGCCATGGAGCTAACTTGCTATTTGACATAGTTAGCCTGCTAGCTGCTTCACTAACCCTTCTTTAGTGTGTTATAATATTAGCACTCGTGTTTGTCGCCTATTAACGTATTCTTCTTCATTTAAAATACTTTTTTACTCGTCGTGTCCAGGCATGTATGCTGTGTTTGTGTCAGTTAGCAGGACTGCTGGACTGTTTTTAAGTAGTTTTCAGTAGTGCAGCACCATGGTTGTTTCAAAACCCATTGAGGTGCCTACCTAGACAGCATTGTTTGGGAACCACAGGCACCTTGCATGCTGTCTACCTAGGCTGCTCATTGTTTAAAACAGTCCCACGACTTAATTGGTCACTTCTTTGTTCTGGGCAGTTGAAGTAAAGAAACAACCTTGTTTGACTAACTAAAGGCTTGTTTCTGCCATTTTGTCCTGATCCCAGGTATATTAAACGCACAAAGGTTAACTAGGTTAATAATCCTTTTTCCTGTTTCTATTTTTGTTCTACTTTATAACAGACAAGTAAAAATCAAATAAAAGTAGATCTGGTGGATGAAAACTTCACAGAGTTAAAGGGAGAAATAGCAGGACCACCAGACACACCGTATGAAGGTAGTGAGGCTATTTTCATCAGTCTTCTCTATTGCTGACATGATGTTTGGAGATACATGAATGGTGTGGTTAAGATGATAATTTACAAGCTTTTTTTCACCATAGGGGGCAGATACCAGCTAGAAATCAAGATACCTGAGACATATCCTTTTAACCCACCCAAGGTAATCCTTTATTTGATGTTTTAGTAATATTAGTGATTGCAGTTCATATTTAAGGTAAAATTAATCTGAAGTTTTTGTAAGTAAATCAGGTTTTTCAATAGCTGACTTGATATTACTTATCAGGAATTGATTAGGTTTTTAATAGTAGGTCTTGCATTTCTTAATGGAGCCAAGTGATCAAAGATACACAACCATGTTCACTTAATAATAGCTATCAAAAACAAAGAACTTGCCAACTTACACTTGCTAAATTGTTAGCACATTTTTTGCACCATTTGAAATTTGTAGAGGGAGGAGAATTGTTCATTTCCCCTGCTGGATTAAACAAATTTTTACTAAATAAAATACAACTTCAATTCTGTCCCAGTGGATATATGAACAGGAGCAGGATCTCATTTGGTTACAAATAAGTGATTTTACTGGCCTGATTAAAGGCTGTACACTACACGACTTTTGCCAAGATTTTAAGGGTTAAAGTCTGGAGAAGTCAAAGCTAGTTGCTGAAAATCAGAACCAGTCTGTAGATTTTTGCCAGTCGGAGTTGACGGATTTCACAGAAAATTGTGTAGTGTATGATGGACACAGACTCAGACTTTTTTTTAGCGTCAGACTATCTATTTTCAAGATATCAAATATATTTTGAACTATTATAAAAACACATTGTTTCCGATTGTCATGTGTCTACTTGCAACAAGGCACATGTTTGAGTGAGTTTTTGTTCGTAACAACTTGAAGGTCTGTTAGTTTGTGATTCGCGGTCCTTGTGTATGAGGCACAGTTTCTCTCCGTTACCCTTTACAAAAGTTGGCAAGTGTATGATGACTAGTGTTTTAAAGTCTGTTCAGTTGTGTAGTGTATTCCATCCTGAACTGGACCAACACTTGACTTCATTAACAAACCAGTGAAGAACTATTTTCTGTGGTAACAACCTAATCAAGCAGTAACAAACTACTACTGTGTCTAACATTATCTAAAAAGCATGTGCTAAATTTGACTGTAAACAGAGAGATAACAACAGAAACTTGTAATAAAAAATTAAACAATCATAAATTACTGAAGATTTTTCATTTTTACTTGAACTACTTGAAGACATGAAGACTGTGTGTAGAAAATAAAACTGCACAGAAAAATTTCCGATAAATTACATTTATATTTACTAATGAAAAGATTAAAGACTAAAGGGGGAAAATGTCATATCAGGGTAATAATTCCAGCTCATTTGTTTGGTTTTATGCAAGATTTTTAATTTTTCTGTTTTCTTTTTTTTTTGCAAGTATGATCAGTTATGATTTAAAGGGTTACTCCACCCCAAAATGAAAATTTTGTCATTAATCACTTACCCCCATGTCGTTCCAAACCCGTAAAAACTTTGTTCGTCTTTTTGTATGAAAACTTGGAGGCTTGTGACTGTCCCATTGACTGCCAAGTAAATAACACTGTCAAGGCCCAGAAAAGTATGAAAAGCATATAGCGTACACTGTTCTGTGCCAGCTGCACCACACGGATACGTCTTCTACGTTCTTTATGCTTTGATTTGAACGAAAACAGCGTATCCTTGTGGTGCGGCTGACACAGAACAGCATATGCTATTTGTGTCCAGCAGATATTCTCTAAAATGGCGCTACGCTGACGCAGAGGAGACAAATTGTTGAATATAGTCGTTATTTTTATTTTCTTTGCGTACAAAAAGTATTCTCGTCGCTTCATAAAGTTCAGATTGAACCACTGATGGCAGATGGACTATTTTGACGATGCTTTTCATACTTTTCTGGGCCTTGACAGTGTTATTTACTCAGTGGGACAGTCACAAACCTCCCAGTTTTCATACAAAATATCTTAAAGCTTTTACAGGTTTTAAACGACATGGAGGTAAGTGATTAATGACACAATTTTCATTTTGGGGTGGGGTATCCCTTTAATGTTGACTTGCTTTGAAAGATCATAGGGCTTTGAAGTTATATTTTTTCCTACATGTTTTTCAGGTGCGGTTTATTACTAAGATCTGGCATCCCAATATAAGTTCAGTTACTGGGGCAATATGTTTGGACATTTTAAAAGACCAGTGGTGAGTGCTTATAATTAATGATCATGACAGGTGTAGTTTACTGTCATCAAGCATATAATGTGTTTCATACGGTTTTATTTCCCCAATTACTGTTGTACTTTCTCTTTCCTGTTCCCGTTTCTATACTCTTTCTTCATCTCCTCTGTATTGTGTCTTCACTTCCTGTGCACAGGGCTGCTGCTATGACTCTGCGAACAGTTCTGCTCTCACTACAGGCTCTGTTAGCTGCAGCAGAGCCAGATGATCCTCAAGACGCTGTGGTAGCCAATCAGGTACACATGCGTGTCTGAACGAGAACGTACAATAATTACGTACATTGCAAACCTTTCAACTACATTACTGTTGTTGTTTTTTGCAGTATAAGCAGAATCCAGAAATGTTCAAACAAACCGCTCGTCTCTGGTCTCACGTTTACGCTGGTGCTCCCGTGTCCAGTCCCGAGTACACACGCAAAATAGACAAACTTTGTGCAATGGGCTTTGACAAAGTAAGTACTGAAAGTGGACAGCTGTTAGTGTGGTTAAAAATTCAGATGCAGCAGGGGTTTGCAACCTTAGGGACGTGTGGCACTATTGGCATGTGTAGCCTTTAACTGTCAGCACATTACTTGATAGAAATATGAAATTACCACTGTCAGTGAGGTTTTAAACTTGTCATGTATGATTTTTTACGATTTATACAACGATGGTGGCTTGTGAATAGCAAATTTGATCAGCCGCTTAGATTTTTTTCTTTTTGTAAAGGGTTGATTTGATTTTTGAGGTGTACTAGAATAGGTTTTTATGCTTGATTGAAAAAAGAAAAAAAAACAAAAACATTATTTTTTTGATAATTACCAATATAATTAGGGAAGCATCGATCCAATACTGGCATTTTCGGGTATCGGTGAGAAAAGACCGATCCAAATCCGATATTATGCGTATACTATTGCGTTATTTTAAAGCCCCATGAAAGGCACAAAACATTATAAAGCACCATAAAGTTTTCGTGCACTATATTTCAAGTGTTCTGAAGCCGTTCCATAGTACAATGTGAGGTACAGAGTAATATTTAAGTCGTTAATTTCAAGTTGATGTAAACTCTTCTCTCCGCTGCGGCTGTCTGTCATCCATTCAGCATTCGGTTAATACAGTCAAACGATGAAACTCTCTTCAAGAGGGCACAATAACTGAGATTTAAAACTGTTAAAACAAAAAATTCGGCAGATTAGGTACCGTTGCATCCCTATATATAATATTTTACATTATTGAAGCAACTCTCTTCCCAGTCTGTCTCGAACGCTCTCTGTACTTCCTTTTTTGATAAAACCCTCTTTCTTAAATGTGCTCTGATTGGTTAGCTGGTCCAGTGTGTTGTGATTGGCGAACTGCTTAGAGATTGTTCCTGTAATGTCACGTGCGAGTTTCTATCTGCTCAGGTGTAAATATTAACTATGGCATCAATTTTACCATTCTAATTCGAGCCTGTTTCAGACTCTGAGAATGTTTACGAATAAGAGGATTGTGCAGAACCTGCAATCACAAACAATTGGGTTTGGAAACAGTAATATCTATGCAAACAAGTCCTCTCTACAAACAACTCAAAAACAAAAAAATCAGACCTTTTAAAGCGATTTTTGAAAAAGAAAAAACTATAGGACTTGGACCATCGGTTGTTGATTGAAAGTGAGTATGCATTCAATTGCCAGGTTTTCTTTTGTTCATTTTCAAATAACTTTAAAATTTTAAATCAAATGTTACTTTAGTAATTGTATTTTTGTTTACAAAGCAAAATTTTTTTGTTTAAGGGTAATCACATATGTCTGCCTGCCACAGTGCTTCTTGCCAAAAAGTACCAACAGTTAAGTTATCACCACATGACATCAAAGGAGTAAACTACTAAACCTATTTTATATCAACAAAAACAGAATAAAAATCACTTTTTGACACTTATGTCAAAAAGGTTGCTGACTCCTAGACTTGTGTCTGTGAAGTATACACTGAGACATGTATTACACAATGAAATCGAATCCATATTTTTAGGTAAATATTTTCACATATAGAAAATACACTATGGTTTGGGGTTGGTGAGATGTTTTGCTTGTTTTGTAAAGAATTCTCTTATGCTCACCAAAGCTGCATTTATTTGATCAGAAATAGAAACAGTAATAGTGAAAAAAGAATTACAATTTAAAGCAACTGTTTTCTATTGTAATACAGAAAGCTGAGTTTTCTGCAACCATTAGTCCAGTCTTCCATGATCCTTTAGAAATCATTCAAATATGCTGATTTGGTGCTCAAATAATCAATATTGAAAAGGGTTGTGTTGCTTAAAATTATAGCATTTATTTCATATAAAAATCTTTTGTATCATTAAAAGTGCCTTTACTGTCAATTTAACGCTTCCTTGCTGAATAAAAGTATAATACAATACAATAACCAATCCCAAACCTTTGAATGGGAGTATAAAAATATGCAAAATACTGTTTGGTAGGCACTGTTGAAAGGATAATTTCATTATCCTTCAAATACATTTTAGTTCAGTTTGATTGATTTGTGGAGTAGCACTTTATGCTATATTGAATGAGCAACACTGTTCTGTTTGGTCAGGATGGCTGTGATTCAACTGTTTTCAGTGTGATATTTAGTCAAAATAGTGAACTGTTAGCGTAATTCAGCAAATTTACTGTTGCTTACAAATGTTACATTCTGTCTTTGTCTCTCTCAAACAGAATGCAGTAATAGTAGCCTTGTCTTCAAAATCATGGGATGTGGAGACAGCGACAGAGCTGCTACTAAGCAACTGATCATCCAGTTGTCTTCATCAGGCCATGTTTTCCTCAAACCCCTCCTGCATCATGACCCATTCACTCCACATGCATCACCCGTCTTGGTTTGTGTTCAGAATGAATGTTTGAGTAAGAGACAGCAGTTAGACAGCGAGACCTCGGAGTCATCTTCTATCTCTCTTAGCAAATGTTCACATCCCTTGTCTTGTCTTTTTTTCCTTCCCAACATTTTCACTCTGTTTTTGCCTTGCTACAATCATTTTCCTTCTTAAATTTAGGCTGTCACTTCCCTTTTAAAGAAACTCAAAAAGACAAAGCCTCTATCACTGTCATTTCATGCGAAAAGAAACACCCACTTGCATATGTGAGACAATGTTAGTACATGTAAATTAGTACATTTAAGGTTGTGTACATTTAAAAGGGAAAATAGCAGGAATGTTGTTTTTTCAATCTGTACACTATAAAAATTTGTTTTGGGATATGCTTATTTGAATGGGATATTTAGCATATAAAAACTCAAATCTGGAGATTATTAATACCCCTTCTATTTGACGCTCTCTTACAATGAACAAATGTGTGATTTTATTTGCTCATTTGATTTTTAATGTTTCTTTTGGCTTTCCTTTGCACTTATCTGTCTGTATAGTAGTTGATATGGCCAGATGACGTGGTGTTATGTGAGTGCAGACATGGTTTCAGACTTACTGGGTGAAGTGTTATTTTTATTTATTTTTTTTTTTAAATGAAAGGAAGATTGCCCTTTTTCGTTTTCCCTCTTTTTGAAAAGGGGGGCGATGCAGGATTGGTGGTCTCGAACCCTTTTTGTTTTCAAGGCAGCTGTGGGGTTTGCAACTTGATAACGGACAAATACCTTGAGTTGCCTCTTTTTTTTTTTTTTGAAGAATGTATTGTATGAAACAACTTGCATTTAAGTGTAAACATTTTGTACATGTAGAGATGAGAAAGTGAAGACATAAGAGTTTCTGTTCTCTTAAAACGATTGGCTTTTTTTGTAGAACGGTCAGTATGGCGAGACATTCAGTTTGGCATCAAAGTATGTTGATGTGGGGGATCAAAAAGGTTTCTGAGAGTGAGGTGGGGTGCGTTTCTTAGCATACCAAAATTGTATTCAGATTTCCACTCACAAGCTGCAGATATAATTTCATATTTTGCACTTACCTGATGTTGCAAGCATGAATCAAACAGCTAGAGGTTTCTAGTCAACAAAGATGCTTCAAAGCAAACGGGCCAAGAGTGATTACTGCCACACAATGCTTTGTGAACCTGTTTTTACCTAGTGTTCTGTTCTTTTCTTTTCTTACGGGGTGAATTGTTAAAAGTTTCTTTTCTCCCTTTGCTATGTGCTCTACTTTGATTTGCTAGCATTCCCATATAACATGTGTTTTCAAAACGCCCCACTTTCACAGCTAGTTGCTTTCATACACCTCCTTTCTCATGTACATACAGCCAAGTTTTTTTGGTAGGGGGGGGGAGAGGGGATAAAGTACTGTTCATCTCTAGAATGCACCATCGATGGCTGGATTTATATTTTGTATGAAAATCAAAAATGAAACAAAAAACAAAAAGACTGTCTTCCTGTAGTGATCACCTTGTTCAATATTGCACGAAGAAGTGAATTAAAGGACAAAAACTTCTGTCAAAGGAGAAATGCAGGTCATGGGCTCTGGCTTTAGTCACTTTAAGCTCCTTTACAAAACATGACAGAAAAAAAAACCTACTCGAGCCGTACAAGCATGGTTATTTATTGTGAAACTGTCATTCTTTTGAATTAAAAAAAAAAAAAAAAGTGAAAAAATGTTTAACTTGTGTTATCTGTGAATCTCTGCCCTGCGCCTGTTAGGACATCTACATCAGTAGGTGTCAAATTTAAGTGGACTCGTGTTTGAAATGCATATCTTTAAGAATTTAAATGTTAAAAATAGCTATGAACGTGGGGAAAAGTGAAAGCGAACAGCTTTTTCTATTTAAATGTGAAGCAATTTGAACAATGAATTTTGAACATGTTTCTGAATATTTAGTATTGATTTTAACAAACTTCATGTAGCAACGACAAGGTGTCCCTTGCAACAGTATGAGGAATTCGTCCTCATACACCCAACAGAATAAATAGCAGCATTATTAATCATACAGTCTTGTAGTCTCTGCACTTTAAATTTATAGAGTTCAACTAATTGAATACAAGACACGAGCCTCAATAAATCCTTGCAATCAAAGAAATCTGAGGACAGTATTTGGATTTAATAGAGGATTAAAAGAGGAGAGGGAGATAAAACAGTAAAAAAATCTTTCCAGGTATTTAATAAGCAACCTTAGAGCAGATTAAAACTTTTTTTTTTTTTTTCTTTCTTTCAAATGTTTGTTTTTAAAAATGGCTCCGGACAGAGAAGCAAAGAGCAACGTGAACAATTTCAACACAAAACAAAAAAGAAAATAAAACGAATGAAGAGAAACAGGTCTGTGTTTCTACATACAAGTTTGAACATCTGAATCTAAAGAATTCATTCCTCATTCATCTGAGGTGTGGTGTAATGACAGTTCAGGTTTGTGAAGAGCGTCTGATGTATTAAGTGGATGCGTCTCTTCGTAGGGTCACTCAATCCTTTACTTCCTGACCTTCCTTGTCCTTGCACATCGACGCTTTACCTGAAACCAGAAAAAAGTATAAATCAATCAATCTACATTACAGCAGAGAACGGCATTATGGTGAAAACTACATTTCAAATATTAAAATGGAAAACAGTTCCGTTAACAGTTCCCAGTTTGTAACAACATGTTTTAGTCTGTTCCTGACACTAAGCTAACATACGACATAAGACTTAAAAATATATAAATTAGTTCTGTCAAAATTAGCACAGCTGATTAATTTTTCCAGTTTAATGGCATTAAAATACGCAATTAACACAGGGGCAGAGCTAGGGTTGTCACCCCACTCACAACTGCTGCTTCTGTCTCTTATTTCTTGACAAGATCTGCGTTTATTTAGACACAGAATGTCTTTACATCTACGTCAAATGGGAGACTTTTCAGAAGCGCACTCCAACTTCGCCTCAGCACCAGGCGCTAGTCAAATAAGGGCGGAAACGGTACAGGTGATGAGGCAGCTTCAGTAGAACAACAGGGAACTGCTGTCAGATGAGATGCTGTCAGGTCATATGTCAGTAAAAATGAATGAGCCTGTATCATTCCATATTAAAGCGTGAAAGAAACTACGAGCATGCAGTGTCGTTATGACGCCAAAAATACGATGCGTGTCAGATCCGCGTCATGTTCAGCAGCGGCAGCTCTTAAAGTAACAGCAGTCAAAAAATCTAATAACCCAGCAGCTGTGATGTCTGTTCAAGAAACAAAATAAAGTTGTATTGTTGGTATCAGTGATGCTTACCTTACCTAAGATGCCACTAAACAAATATTAAAAAAATAAACTGCCTTTGTTTCTACGTTAATTTGAAGATTGCATGTGAAATTATTGCAATATAAAAATATATTTAAATACTTTAATGTTAGGTTGGATTAATCGCGATTAATTCCAGAAAATAATGTGCGATTGATAAGTTAATTTTTTTTTTAAATTTTCAATTGACAGCACTAAAAGAAATACAAAACACAAGTCATACATACTACTTTTATGGCGTTACTGTTTTATGGAAAACAAGCCTATGCATAATTAAAATGTTCTCCTATTATAACATGAAAAACAAAAGCATAGAGTTTGGAACAAAATTAGGCTAAGTAAATTACACCTAAATTCAGTTCAGTCCTCTAAACTAATTGCTACAACAAAATCAAACCGCTTAGCTCCTCAAGGTTACAGCGTGACATCACTGCTAAATGAGGATCCCTCTCAGACACTCACTGACAGCTCGCCCTGCTCTGCTGCATAGGTGGATTCTTTCTGTTTGGGGCCTGCTGCACCCCTGAACTGCTTGCGAATGGCTTCTTCCTGCTCCTCCTGTAGCTGTGTGAGTGAGAGTATATACTCTGGGCTGGACTCAAATTCTTTCTCTGTCTCCCCTTCACTTCCATATGTCTTCTGAGATGCTTGCTGATCTCGCTGTGCTACCCTCACTGATCTTAGACAAAAGAAACACCTGCCTCAAATTCACATAAAAGACTTAAATAACAGCTGAAAATGACTGTTACAGGCTGTTCACACCAAGTCCGATACCAGTATGTAACATACAAGGTTCCATTAAAAAACGATTCCCATCAATGCAAATTAAATGCAAATGTGTCATTCTCTGAAAAAGATTTGCATGCAAGAATAAGTGAAATGCACTCTGGCCGTTGATACGCTCAATGAAAAACTTGACAAATAGGAGTGGGTTTATAATTTATAGAGCCACAAACAAAGTTCTTCTCCGTCCATTCCAATTGACATACATTAACAAAAACTATTTATCAACTTAAAAATAATTTGAAAACCCCCATAAACATCTCCTTGAATGGCTAAATGGGGGGGGGGGGCATTCATTAAAATTAATTTTTTTCTTTTTTTGTAACAAATGTAAAAGTCTTGCTGAATGAAAGTATTAAGTTTTCTTTCAAAAAACTTGTGTATAACAAAGCACAGTTAAAATTATATATATTATTATAATTAAAAAATATAATAATTTCGTTATATACTAAAAATTATAATTATGCTAATAACTATAATTATATACTACTTCTAAACAATCATTTTTCTTAGCATGGCTGGAGAAAAGAAACCAAGGCCACACTTTCCATTTTATAGCACATCACTCCTCTACCACCAAAGCTGTTATTGTTTGCACTCTTGGTACCAAAAACATCACCCAACAATTAAATATTACAGGTTTTAAGTTTTTTCAGCATACTGGAAAACAAATTACAGAAAAAAAACAACTGAGTTTTCAGAATTGGTGTGAAAGCATTCGTAGAAATGTCATATGCAGGCATACTGGTAACTTGGATAGTCTAGTGACAGATTTATTTCCAATAAAACTACAACTGACTTATATAATACTATGCATACAATACAAAAAAGTCATTTAGTTGCACTCAGTTACCTTTGCAGGTCAATCTGTCTCTGTGGCGCCGCTCTTTTCGGTTCTGCTTCTTTCTGCTGTTTCGGTGTCTTGCCACTGATTGAATCAGCAGAGGCTGTGGTGGCAGGATCCTGGGCAGGTGCTGCTCTCTTCCGGCCTCGTCCGGCCCCTCCTGTCGTAGCTCCAGCCTCTTTATCTGGTGTGGCAACGCCTGCAGCATTTTTAGGGGGTCGACCGCGTCGTGGTTTATTGGCAGGGGGCTGTGACCCTGCTGAGGGGTTTGAAGACACGCTGTTCTCTGTGCCGTCACTCGCAGGAGCAGCACGCTTCTTTCCACTGGGCTGAGCGGTCTCCTCCTAAAAGAAAGTTAAAAAAAACATAAGGGATGATAGAAGTGTGAACGTGTAGCATTTTTAGCAGGGCTTAAAATCTAAAAAAAAAAATCGGTTCACTCCAAGCACAATCAGTCTTTTAACGTTTCTGTTTATGCGTTCCTCCTGTATTATTACCATTCCGAAACCGGTTTGAGTAGAAAAAATACCAGTTAATGTTTTATTTGCCAATACTACTATTACTACTACTACTACTAAGTACAGCCCTTGGTTCACTCAAAAAACAAACAAACAAACAAAAAAAGATAGATAGAGAGAGAGAGAAAAAACAAAACAAAACAAAAAAAACACGCATAGTCTCCTAGTCTGGTATCTCGCATCTAGTCATATCCAATACAGCATCATCTTTTATAGCAAGATTTTGGCCAAATTTATTAAACGAAAGCAAAAACGGTCAATGCTTTAAAGAAATTAAAAATATTTTTTCAATAAATTTAAAAATGTTTGCTGTATGGTTAAAAAAAAAAAAATACACTACTTGTATAAAATTGATATGTCAATTGATAAAAAAGGATAAGTCGCGTAGGCAATATGTTGCATTTTATCATAACATTCAGAGATAACATAGGCTAAAATACCAGTAAATAAAGCAAAACATTTTATTCATTATAATATATTTTATATATTACGTTTTATTTTATTAAACAGCTACAGGCTAATTTTAGTTGCCTTCTCTCCACAACAAATCCTCTAAAGTTAACGGTTATATGAATGTCAAGCAAAAACGCAATAAAAGCAAGTTGCCTGTATGTCTGCAACCCTAGTTATACGCATGTATGAATATTTATATCTGTAACAGACTTAAGCAAATGACTTTGCTAAACTAACAAAACACAACCAGACGAAGCCGTTAGCTAACACGACATTTAAAAGGTACTATTGTTTTAGTAACTAACTCACAGACTCTACTACAAACTATTTAAACTGAGCAGTGTATCTTTTTGTGTTTCTTTAACTAAATTTTATTTAGATGATGAACAGGCTGCGATGTCAAGTGTGCGTGAGGTGCCGGCGTGATCACTGGCATTGTTTTCCCTTCTAAGAGAGGAAACTGTTACTCCATAATTTATGGTCAAACAGATAGAAGCAAGACATCATTTGAAACTGCAAAGCTTTTGCAAAATGACGAAAACAAGCAGCATGCCGCTTTCTGCAATCTCGGTTTTCTTTCCAAAAAACTCAAAACCGAAACTCAACAATTTTCTCTTTCATTTAGTTGATCTGTTAATGATTTAAGTAAAATCTATTTAGCATATAGGCCTAGATATTCCTTTTTTTATGTATATAGTTGTATTATGTTTTCTCCGCTCACAGAAGCTCTGCAGGTGCGTGATGTGACCTTGTGTGAATCCATCATCTACACTATCCTGGTAAATTTCACAGGCATTGCCATTGCGACTTACCTATGATGAATTTACATGAGATATATCTTACCTTCTTTACAACTGCTTTTGTGATTACAGGGTTCTCTTCATTCTCCCTCGCCCCTGTTTCTGAGGCCTCAGAACTCACATCCCTTTATGACAGAGAAAAATCAAATTGTAAATTCTTGATAAAGAACCTCTTGCAGTATAGTTTAATCAACACTGGATAAATGCCACATCACAGTGAATGAAAAGTAAATAAATTCTGATAAGCACACACCTGCTCTTATTTGTTGCAGGTGAGCTGGGTTGAGAGTTGGTGCTTGCGTTGCTTACAGTGTCAGAGGTGGGGGTTTTAATGTACGGTCTGCGAGCTGTTACCGTTAAAGGTTTGTTCACTGCCCCCAGCACGCCTGTCTGCTTTGGTGGTTGCTTTGGTGGAAATATATGAACAAGTATGTGTGATGTAACGCAGTCAAGGCATTCATGTGTTAGTTACTGGTTAATTGCATCTTTTCAACAAAAAGAAAGTTGATATGTCATTGATCCCTGTGTGCAAAACTTTTTTGTTTGCTAAACTTAAAATATACTTACTTGGAGATTATAATGTTCTAATCTTTTAATGTAATGAAAAACAAAAATGTAATTACTTATTTTTGTTTAATTGTTGACATAAGTTTAGGGTAGGTAAGATCTCACTCTTATGCTTACCATGGCTGTATTTAATCAAAAATATTATCAAGAACAGTAATACTGTGAAATATTGCAATTTAAAATAACAGAATATAATTTATTCCTGGCAAAGCTGGATTTTCAGTGTCACATGATCCTTTAGAAATCATTTTAATATGCCAATTTGATCCTCAAGAAACATTTTTAATTTTCAATGTAGAAAACAGTTGTGCAGCTTAACATTTTTGCGGAAGCCATGACACATTCTATTTTTGAATAGTTCTATTTGCATTAAATTAATCAAAAGTGACAGTAAGGGCTTTTATATTGTTACAAAGGATTTCAAATAAATACCGTTCTTACTGACCCAAAACTTTTGAACAACAGTGTCTATTTTTGTGTTTTATTTTTATATACAGGTGCTGGTCATATAATTAGAATATCATCAAAAAGTTGATTTATTTTACTAATTCCATTCAAAAAGTGAAACTTGTATAATGTATACATTCATTCCACACAGACTGATATATTTCAAGTGTTTATTTCTTTTAATTTTGATG
>JAFVLL020012147.1:0-16219 GCA_021397915.2 Tor tambroides | reverse complement strand
GAAGCCTGCAGGTGGTAGGGTTTCCAGGAAAGAGAGGAAGTCTTCAAACGGTACACTCCGTCAAGTAGTCCATGGCCTGACATTGAGCTCTGGATTGTGTGTGTGGTTGTGAGGAGTGCCTGAGCTGATCCGGACGGGCAGCGTTGAATGACGGATTGTCTGAGAAAGCATCGGGTCAGCCCAGAGCCAACGCAGAGGCTACACAGATGCCCCCAATCCAGGCAGCCCACTCTCTGATTAGATCTGCTCCCCTTCCAGAGAGCGCCCAAGTTCAAAAAAGACAGGAGATGAATGAGAGGATGGCAGAGAGAGATAGAGAAGGAGAGATCGAGGGAGTGACAAGAAGCATCATTCATCTCTAAATGGCCTTTCATAACATTGTCACTGGGGATCACACAAATTGCAACAAACAGTCACACTGCTATGGTTGCCAGTAGATGAGACATACAGTATAGAATAAAGGGTGAAGATGCCTCTGAGAAATAACTACATTTGAGAAATCTGCTCCCAGCCAATCTGGACATTGATTTAGAGATGTCAAGATTAGTCAACCTGGCTTAACTGGATGAATCAAGTCATTGCAGTCATGACAAAGCAGAGATACAAATAGACAAGACATATATTGCCAGAGGAGGAAATAAGCAGCCAATCTGGGCATTGATTTGAAGACGTCATCAAGAGAGAGTTCAAATCTAGTTGAAATGTTTTCACACTTAGTTTGATTGTTGGTCCAAAGCCCAAGTTCAATTGTCCTGCTGGTTTTAGCATCAAAACTTAAAATGCACATAATGTCACTTTGTCTGTGGATTGGCAGAGATGTGAAGAACGAGAGCTGCTCTATAAACACAAACTATCTGAATAGAAACTGCTATAAGACATGCACTATAGTATAATTGTTGGGATTGAGAGGATGCAACATTGCAAATTATTTGTTATCAATAGCGCAAGTTAGAATAGAGTGCTGTCAGACCAACTGCTAGAAAGAAAGAAAGAAAGAAAGAAAGAAAGAAAGAAAGAAAGATTATTCCAGAGACTGCAGCTTCTGAAGGAGAATTCAGTGTGCATTTCTTTTTTGACTTCTTTTCTTAGTGTTCTGTCAAAAACAACTTGAGCTAACATAGCAGCCTGTCACATCAAGACAACCCTCAGCAGAGCACTGAGGAGAATACTCTAACCCTGTTTCATACATTTAACCATCACAATATCACACTTAAAAAAAATGTAGACAAGATGGAAAATATGCTTCTGTGAGTTCCTAAACAACTACAAATCATGTCTATTACATAATTATCACTATATATACTACTGGCCAAAAGTTTGGTATTACTATTTTTTTAATAATACATTTTAATAGCATTTCTTTTTGAATATTTTTAAAATGCAATTTATTTGTGATGGCCATTACTCCAGTCTTCAGTGTCACATGATCCTTCAGAAATCATTCTAATATGCTGATTTGGTGCTCAAGAAACATTTCTTATTATTATTGATGTTAAAAACAGTTGAGCTGCTTAACATCTTTATTTTCACTTTAGATTAATTTACAGCATCTTTGCTTAATAAAAAAAACAGAAAACAAAAAGAATGGTAGCATATCAGACACTTACATAACAAACATATTTTATCTTCATGTTCTCTTGAGATTGACTATGCCATTTCAAATATAGTCAGGTCTCATATGTTTAAGTAAAATGATTAAGTATCAAACTTTTTTTTTGTAAAAAAGTTGTAAAAATATTTTCGCCATCCACAACACCACAAACAGAATATGAGGGTTAAATCTATTCTGCAGAATCATTCAAATTTCCCCCAGAATCAGTGCAGAAACTGCAAAATCTACAGAAGTCTGCAGATCCGGGCCTGGCTGTTGGGTTACCTGTGCACACACTTATTAATTAGTGTGTGGTACTCAACCAGAGAGGTTGCAGAAGGGCAGATGTGGTGACAGACCTTCTCCTCATCAACCATGTCTAAGCAACCTTCATCCATCCTTCTGTCCTTCTTACCATAGGGGCACAGTTTGAAAGTGGCTGCTGAATGCCAATGAAAGACCCAGGTGCCCTCGGCTTTCAGGGAGCTTGCTGACCATCTGCCCAGGGGCCAGAGTGGCACCGTGGCCCCTATATCAGTCAGGGCTCAGGGCTCCGGGGGATCTGTAGCACCTCTGCGGAGCACCAGGATCACCATCTCATTGACAGGATGACAGTCCTCAGTTCCTCTAAAGGTACTCTGAGACAGTGGCATTCAGGCCATGTAAAGTCAGCAGAGAGGGAAGGTCACGTCTGATCAGGGCTCCTATGACAGAACTGTAGACATCGTATAGAGGTACGATTCACTAGGCCAAGACATTACACTCGTCAGAAGAATGAAACAAGTGAACAATGCCAGGTGTAAAAATGCAACACACACTCTCAGACCAGAGCGGCAGCCAAAACTAACTTTATACAACTTTTAGCCAATACTTTTAGCCAATAGCGACTTAAAGGGATAGTTTACCCTAAAATTAAAATTACGTCATTATTTACTCATTTCGTTCCAACCCTGTATGATTGTCTTTCTTCTGTGGAACATAGAAGATTTGTTAAATGATGCTTATTGTAGACTTTCATTGTGTGTGTGGGGGGGGGGACTTTTTATAGGTTTGGAACAACACGAAGTATGTAAATGATGACAGAATTGGTCATAATTTCAACAACTTTCATAATGCTTTGACCCTTTTGGTTTCTTTTTGAAGCAATCTGAAATGAGTAATTTTAATTTTTAGGTGAATTATTCCTGTGGGTCAGTTTCATGACATTATGACAAAAGTATCTGATCAAATATTGAAGTCTTAATCCTATAAATGCTAACTAATGACCTATTAATTAATAAGATGCCCCTAAAACATACAGCCAACTTGTTGGATAAATCTGTATGAAAAGCCAAAAATATATTTGAACATAATTCAGAGTGATGGAAGATTTTAGCATAAATATGCTTCCAACAGATGACACATTTAAAACTTTCCAAAGCAATTAACAATGAAGGTTACCCTGTGGTCGGATTGTTTAAAAAAAAAAAAAAAACCTAACACAGCTAGTATTTAAAAGTGCCTATGAATAGACAAAAGTCTGACAAAGGACTGGTTATGAAATACATGCTAAACTCAATGCTACTTTTACATTGCACCGCATTGTACTTTTACAATGTAAGATAATAAAAGTAACAGCGCATTCAAGTAAAATTATGCTTGCAATACTCATCTTATACAACTATAACAATCAGCTATATTAAAGGCAGGCATTACAAATCAGCATTCAGTGCACTCCAAATGAATTATCGTTATAGGCCACTAATATTATCACTCTTATTTGTAAGGAGCTATGATTGCCTCTACTGAACCACACTCTCCTTCACCATCCGCTCCAGCTAAAGCTCTCCATCTCCATTTCCTTGTCAGAGCGTTTCACCGCTACCCAGATTAATGCTGACAGGCAGGAATCCTTCTAATTATCTGTCCCTGGCCTGGATGCAAATGGCTGGGTTCTGGTGGCAGTGTGATGAGACTGCCAGTGCGGTGACACTGGACCCCCAGCGCGGAAGCCTGTCACTGGCCCTCTTCCATCCAGGGACCACACAGTTTATTTATTTTATTATTATTTTCCTCCTCTCAGGCTGGCAGGGTGGCTTTGTCAATCACAATGTGGAGATGGCGGTGGGTGTCTGATTAAAGCTCTGCGCTGGCTATGATTGAGCTGGTTGTGACGGCTGTAGATTAGGATCATAGATTATGGAAGATAATGGTACTTTACTAAGAGAGAGAGGACTAGAAGTGAGAGAACGCACGGAATTGAGTTAAAGAGTGTGCCGTAATCAAGGATGCTGTGAAGGAATATTGATGGGCCAAAAAACAAACAAAAAAAAAAGCAAACAGAAGCCCTGCAAGATGGAATAACAGATTATAAATAGCGATTGTTTATTTTAGAATGACTTTGGGTAGTTTAGTAAGTAGCTAATTACCTATTTTCTTGGCAAACAAAAAAGAAAAGAAAAGAAAAGAAAAGAAAAGAAAAGAAAAGAAAAGAAAAGAAAAGAAAAGAAAAGAAAAGAAAAAAGAAAAGCTGTAGTTCAAATGGGAGCTAGTTATCTAATCTGCTCAGGTATATTTCCTCCAAACTGAACCAAAAACACAACAAAACAAAACAAAAAATAACACAAAAACAAAACATAGCATTTACTAAACAAAAATTAGTAGGTTAAATTCTAGCTAATTAGCTATCAGCTTGGCAAGTTTTTTTCAAAACAAAACATTTACTTTCTTCAAATCAAACCAAACAAAAATTGGTAGTTTAATTTCTGGCTAATAAGCTATCAGCTTGGCAAGTTTATTTCAAAACAAAACAAAACATTTACTTCCTCCAAATCAAACCAAACAAAAAACCAAACCAAACCAAAACAAAACAAAACATTTACTTCCTCCAAATCAAATTAAACAAAAATTGGTAGTTTACATTCTAACTAGTTAGCTATCAGCTTAGCAAGTTTATTTCCAAAACAAAACAAAACACATGAATTTAATCAAGAAGGGCATCTGAGAAAAAAAGATTCCGTTTACGAATGGCATTCAATATTAACTTTAGCAGTAAACCGGGGCTCTAACTGATCATTACTAGAGGTGCAAGACAGGGAGGAAGGAAATAATAAATGGATGGAAAAGGATTTTAGAGGAAAGGAATGAGGAATGAGCCGGGCCAGGTGGAAATGGTGGCCTAGCTGCTTGACAGTTGACTCTGTTGGATGTGACTTTCACAGTCTGCTGGCAGTTTGTGTGGAAGCCATCACATCTGTGACTCGGAGTTTGATTAATGAGCCTTTCAGCTCGTCTCTGCCATGTGAGGTGGGGCCACGGCCTTCTCCCAGGCTTCACTGATTCACCCACCGACACACACACATACATGCACACACACATGCAAAGTACAACTCAGACACCAGGAGCTCAATGCCTGCCTCATGCTAAACAAAACCTCATTGTGTCTGCTAATTTCCGACACTAGCCACCAAATCAAAGCCAAAATGATGGAGAGACACAATGACGATTTCCCACAGTCAGTCACAGAACATGATGGAGAGGACCTGTTTGTGAAACTTAAAGGGCTCCTAGCCTTAATATGTGTATATGGGTTGACAAAGAAGTGTTTGCTTTCCAGTAACACACTGAAAATGTCCCATTCCTTGGCCATGACAGATTCCCTCACCCAAAAAAGCAACAATAACAAACTCATAACACAAAGGTGGCGATAGCAATTACTTCCCCGCACATTGCGATGCTGCCTCTAGCCGAGTCGCTGCACGTCTGTGGAAAAAGCCCTTGCATTCTGACACATTTGTTTGTATTTTATACCCTGGGAAAGAAAGCTATCCATATGGCCATCATTGGGAACAGATGGCATTTGCCCAATGTGAACGGTGGTGCCTATCACTGCAATTTAAAGCACTCCACTTCCCGCATCAACTGCCATCTCTCTCAACAGATACTTCTCCACTCACTATTGTTTCGGATGATAGAGGCATGACAGCGTGAGGCTGTAAAAGTTGACCTAGCCAATGTACTACATAGTCAAAATTCATGCCTTTCAACGCAACACACAATTGCACAGAAGAGAACATAGAAGACATATTTTAACATTTTTTTGTGACGGGGCGAATAGTTTTAGCCGTGACCAAGAGCATTACAATTGCTCAGTGAGTCCTGTTGTATTTTGCAACTCTGAAAGATACATCTGGTGATTTTTATAGACCAATCCATCAGCAGTTCTTATAACGCCTTAACTAAAACTGTGTCAAACTAAGGCACAATACATTAAAAGAAAAAGCCATTAGAGGACCTTAGAGCTCACTTATGAAAGCATAACATAAGAGAGATCTTTCAAAAGCATTAAAAAAGAGATAATAAAAGATACAGTAATTGTACATCATCTTACATTGCAGAATATATAATACAGAACGCTACAAGGTTGCCAGATATATATATATATATATATATATACACACACATATATCCCATATCTGGAACACAGCATAAGTAATGTAGTTTATTCAACAAAGACGGCAAATCTGAATGTGAATGGTAGCACAGATCGTTGAACCTCTGTGTTACTTTAAAGCCTTTCTGTCACCAAGCACCATAACTTTGGCAAAAAAGTTTGTGTGGGTCATGTCTAGAAGTTTGCTGTTGCTGTCTCTCTGGGTGTCAGGTGCTAGTCTGAGGAAGAACAGGAACATTAATCAGTCACTTTCTGCTGAAAAGCTCCATTTGAGAATGATTTATGACACTGCTGGCACAGACAGCCAAATGACAGGTGACAATAAAGGACACCCACACCTGTGTAAATCTTCTCCCTCTCTCTCACACACACTCTGAGAGGGAGAATCGGGGGGAAGGAGTTAAGACCACATTGTGGAGCACATCTCATTCATATATAACCAGATGAATGTACTCCTCGCAGAGCCATAGAAATACAGTTAAATAATGTTAACTTGAAAGTTTAAATCATGTTTAAATGGATATTCAATCAAAAATGAAAATTCTGTCATTATGTGCTATGCATGTCAGTCAAAATTATTTATTTATTGTGTATTTAGCTGTAAATACAGAGAGAGAGAGAACAAAAAACACAAATAATTTTAAATAAAAATAAATAATAAAAATACTCCATATGCACTATATTCCACGTCATATGATTTATTTGAGGAAAATGTAAGTAATTAATCACTAATGTTTGATTTGAAAGCTATTGTGGGGATAAAGATTGTTAGTAAGTAATAACTTGTTCATCAAAATCATATGATTTCAAAACTTTTACAGACAGAATATAGCCATATTTGCAACTTGTATGATTAATTTATAGCATTTAGATCTGTAAATATATACACTACTTTTTTTTTAGCGGCCATTACTCTAGTCTTCAATGTTACATGATCCTTCAGAAATCATTATAATATGCCGATTTGGTGTTTAAGAAATATTTCTTATTATTGTCAATGTTTAAAACAGTTGTGCCGCTTAATACTTTTATGAAAACCATGGAACTTTTTTTCAGGATTATTTGATTGAGATTTCAAAAGAACAGCATTTATTTGGTAAAAAAAAAAAAAGATAAGATAAGATAAGATCAAGAGTAAACGGTAAAATGAATTTTTTGGGACAAACTATTCCTATAACCTCACACCACCAAAACAACTACTGAAGAAAGAGAAGTTGTAGAGATTAATATTTTAAGACCTCAGAGCCCTCACCCTATTGAATAGATCGCATAGTTTCTGCATATAGAAGACCTACATACATCCTCAGTCTCCAGAGAGGATCTCTAGTGTCTAACATTCAGTACATGACCTATTACTGATTTTTTCCCCATACGTTAGACCTTGTGTTACAACTAATTTCTCTCTGCCTTGTTCTCGTTTTTACCATTTTTCTTTTTTAATTCACCTCTGTCTGAACAGGCTTTCCATTAAATTTACTCATTCATGGATAATCCACAAGTTATTGCAATAAGATGTGGTAAATATCTGTTTAAAGGTGCATGTACTCAAACAAACAGCTAACTGAATAAGGACATGAAAGACTTATCTTTTTTTATATGAAGCAAATTCCAATTATTAGAGAACAAGCCAAAGTCAAACCCTTACCTATGTCAAGTGAGCCTAGAAACAGATGAAGTGACATGTAACTTAATGACTAATAATGGTGTATGGACCCCATTTGCACAAACAAAGTCTACTGCACGACTCTCTAAGTTTATAAAGCACCTTCTAGCTTCACCTTCTGTCCTTCACCCTTCTTCTGAACCTCTGTTCGGCCATGGGGGCAGGTGCTCCATCATTGAGATACTGAACATAGAAAGATGCTCTCAAAGGTTCCACCCCACTGTGAAGGAAACACCAACATCTGGAAGCTCTCCAAGTTGGACTGGGCAGGTGATTTGCCAGGTACGCAGAAATAGGTCCATGTTCTACTGACCTGCTGCACTACCACGTAGAAACTACACAATCTGGACGATGGGTAGGCACTGATTCCCAGATCTGAGACAATTCCCTATAAAAAGTTCTCCAATTGAATCCAATTACCTATTTTTATTCATACAAAAGATGTGATTTGGCATTACAAATCTCTCATTCAAAGATGATTGCCTCATGTTAAACTGACTTGAAACGTTTACTTTTTGGCTTAAATCGATGTTTTCATGTTGAAAGAACATGTTTCAGTCAAGTAGCTCAAAATAGGTTTTACACTTTCCATCATGCTTTGCACAGGGCTGGATATGGGGAGAGAAAATGTTGAAAGAAAGTGTTATTTTATGCATTTTTTTAGTAAAATGAGAAAATAGGGAGACTCGTTAATGTTTAATGTTCTTTTATGTTGGCATTTTAAAAGACTTTCTGTTATGTTGGTGTTTTGGCGAGTTATCACTGTGGTGAAGTGTGGAGCATCTGGTTGGATTGAGGACCTGCTCTTTAGAAAAGCAAATCCAATGGGAGTTCTAGAGATGTACACAGTACCATCCTTAAACTGCAAACAACTAACATCATATGTGTTAAGAAAAGTTATAATTTACTTGCTAACATGTTATTATAGCATTTTGGCTGAACTTGCATGGACAGTGGTTCCACGAGATGGAAACACATTATCTCTACTCAAGTATTTCATTAGGATGAACTAAAGCAAATGGAGCAAACTCATCTAAAATTAGACCAAATAACTTGATTCAATCATGTCTGAGTGTATTTATTTATTTATTGCATACTGTAAAAAAAGCTATAACTCATTAAAACAGCGAAAATCTTAAAAGAATAGTTGACCAGGTATAGGACATACAGTAAATATAAATACACTCTTCCACTCTATTCTGAAAAAGAAACCAACTACAATTATTCTTCAAGAATTGATATTTCATCTGTTGACTAAAATCTTGTTTTACTCAACATTTCAGAAAGAATCAGTGATTGAAACTGATTTCCTTTTGTCAAGCTGTCAAACAGTTGTGCCGCTTTGTACTTATGAAAACCATGGAACTTTTTTCAGGATTATTTGATTGAGATTTCAAAAGAACAGCAGGTATGACGAAATAGCTGCCACGTAAACCTCAATGGTGGAGTGGGTTAACCCTGGCAGGAGAAACAGGCCTGCAGGAACTCCAGAACTGTACCAATCGGGCAGTTAACTGGGTCAAGCTGGCTATCTCCGCACCATAAAGTGAAGAGTCTCCACTTCAGGGTGTACAGTTTCCTCGTAGAGGGAGCTCTGGATTGGAGGATGGTCTCAACAACCTCGGTTGAGAGACCGGAAGCTATGAGCTGTGCCCCCTCAGAGGCCACACCCACAGCTTCCACAGCTCTGGGCGAGGGTGGACGATAGTGCCCCCCGCCTGTGAGAGGAGATCCCTCCTGACGGGAATCTCCCATGGAGAGCCGTCGAGGAGAGAAATCAGGTCCGAGAACCATACTCGGCCCGGCCAGAACGGTGCTACTAATAGTAGACTGACCTCGTCCCGGCGCACTCTCGCCAGAACTCCCGGGAGCAGAGCGATCGGGGGGAAGGCGTACAGACGGAGCCTCGGCCATGTCTGTACCATAGCGTCCAGTCCCAGAGGAGCTAGAGAGAACCAGAGGGGACATTGTGCTGACTCTCGAGTCGCAAAGAGGTCCACCTGAACCTGGCCAAAAACCTTCCAAATCTGCTTCACCACCTCGGGGTGAAGCATCCATTCCCCGGGCCTCGGCCCCTGTCTCGACAGGACGTCCACTCCCACATTGAGATGCCCAGGGATATATACCGCTCTCAATGAGCGGAGTCTCCCTTGGGCCCACACAAGGATCTGGCGCGCCAGCCTGTACAGGGGGCGCGAGCGCAGACCTCCTTGGTGGTTGATATAAGCGACCACCGATGTGTTGTCGGTGCGCACCAACACATGGTGATCTCTCAGGTCTGGGAGGAAATACTTTAGTGCACGCAGCACGGCCAGCATCTCTAGGCGATTGATATGCCACGTGAGATGGTGACCACTCCACAGACCGCGGGCAGGGTGGCCACTCATGACCGCACCCCAACCGGTAAGGGAAGCGTCCGTCGCAAGCGAAACGCGGCGACAAGGAGCTCCCAGTACCGGGCCCTGAGACAAGAACCAAGGACGCCTCCACATGTCCAAGGCACGACAGCGGCGTGACACTTTGACAGTGTGGAGCGAGTCTCCCTCAGGGAGACCCCTTGGTCTTGAGCCACTACTGTAGGGCTCTATGTACAGCAGGCCGGACGGAATCACGTTGGACGCTGCTGCCATGAGCCCAAGCAGTCTCTGAAACTGCTTGACAGTACGTGGCTGGCCCTCTCGCACTCTCCTGACTGCCGTGAGGATCGACTCGATCCGAGCAGGAGTCAAACGAGCCTGCATCGTGGTCGAATCCCACACCACGCCTAGATAAGTGGTTCTCTGAACTGGAGAAAGCACACTTTTCTTGGCGTTTAGTCTGAACCCCAGATCTTTCATGTGGGCGAGAACGACATCTCGATGCCGAATCGCCATCTGCTCTGATTGAGCAAGAATCAACCAATCGTTGATGTAGTTGAGTATACGGATGCCCTGCAGTCGCAACGGGACCAGTGCCGCATCCACACACTTGGTGAAAGTGCGGGGTGAGAGTGCTAGGCCGAAGGGAAGAACCCGATACTGGTACGCTTTTGCCCCCGAAAGCGAACCTCAGGAACTTCCTGTGAGAAAGAAGGATGGAGACATGGAAATAGGCGTCCTTGAGATCTATCGTGACAAACCAGTCCTCGGACCTGATTTGAGACACGACCTGCTTGATAGTAAGCATCTTGAACTTCAGTTTCCTGACTGAGCGGTTCAAGGGACGCAGATCCAGTATAGGCCTCAGCCCTCCATCCTTCTTTGGAACAATGAAGTACCGGCTGTAAAAGCCGGTGTGAACTTCGTGAGGAGGAACCAACTCGATGGCTTCCTTCCTCAGCAAAGTATCGACTTCTTGTTCCAATACCAGAGCCTGCTCGGGGCGGACCGCAGTCATGACGACCCCGTTGAACGGCGGCGGTGGCACGCCGAACTGAATACGATAACCGTGCTCCACGGTTTGCAGGACCCAAGGAGATACATTCGGCAGTCGCTGCCAGGCTGCGAAATGATCTACAAAGGGAATCAGTCTCTCGAGACTGACCTCTGGTGTAGTAGAAGCAACCAGACCGCTGTCTCGATGCGGCGCACCGGCAGGAGACGCGTGATCTGGCTGCTGAGGCGAGTTTCTCAGGCCCGCTGTAGTCACAGGCGGAAAGACCTGGGATAAATACTCGCTGGGACCAGCTGCGCCCTGGAACAACGGCAGGGTTGGCAGACAAGTCCCCGGAGGGCACTGCGGCGAGACGGTCACCGTGTGCCGCGGTGTACCGCTCCACCCCAGTAGGGGTCGCCCTCCGAGCTAAAGTCTCCTATTGAAGCGACTGTCCTCAGACTCGCGTCATCTTCAAGGAAGACTAGACTGATAGAACCAGAGCCTGCAAGGCAGGACCCAATGAGACACGCTTGGCAGGGGCTCCCACACTGCTAGGTGCCTACTAAGGGAACCAGTCTCTCGAGACTGGCCTCTGGTGTAATCAGAGTGGCTAGTTCGGTATCCTGGAACGGCACACCGGCAGGAGAAAGCCGAACTAGCTGCTCTAGAGACCCCCGAAGGGGTGGCGAGCATCTCAGCTCCTCTACGTTTCCGGGTGGAAGAAACTGAGATGTGTGCTCACTGGAGATCGCTGCGTCCTGGAACACCGTACGTGGCAGGGTTGGCAGACCGATCTCCTGAGGGCACTGAGGAGAGACGGGCACCGTTTACTGCGGTGTACGCCGCTCTTCCCCAGAGGGGCCGGCCCTCAGAAGTCCTGGGCCAAAGGCAGCAGAACGTTTTAGCCTAAGACTATCCAGCGAGAATAACGGTCCGCAGATCCGCCTTCTGCTAGAAGCCTCTGGCCTGGGAGCGCCACTTTGACTCCAACATTCTGGGGAGTACGAGAAGTGACGCTCCTTAAATAAGGAGCCGGAACACGGTTGGGGCTGCTCCGCCCAGCAGCCCCTGCTGACCACCTCAACTCCCCAGAGGAAGAGTGGTAGATCATGCCTCGCACTGAGAGTAGTTCTTTTATTTTTTCCCCCGAGGCTCCTATATACATATCTAACTTCTAGTTAGATGAAATGCATCATTTAATTCCTCAAAATTAAATGCAGAAAAACAACCAGACAAGTAAACACGGTCTGATATGAAAAGGATTCATAATATGAATGAGAATGACGTAATGCACGTGTGTCGCTCGCACGCGCTACTGCAACAGCAAGCGCCACCAAAGGGGAGAATCACATCTCCTTAATCGAGAGCGCTAGATCTGGTGGGAAAGGAAGAAGATATGGGCTCGACCGTATTCATTCCCTCCACCTGATCCAACTGCGATTCCTGACAGAAGCGCAGCCGTCGCTCCGCCTTTTTTCGTGAAGCAAGCGGGACCGACACGGGGCGCCAGATCTGGCTGATACGGGAGGAGATAGGGACTCGCTCCGTCCACCCCGCTCAGCCAGATCAGCCTGCGAGCCCCACGTGTGCAGCAGCCGCCCTGCCTCGGCAGAAGCGGGGCCAGCACCACGTGAACACTCGCAGAAAGGCTCCTCCTCAAAGAGAGCCCCTCCGGGTGCGGAGCGCCCGCCGCGGGTGCCGCTCACAATGAGGGCACCGGCCCCCCGAGAGCGCCAATTCCGCGTGCTCCGCACCCAGGCAGACCACGCACAGATCGTGAGTGTCCCCGCTCGTGATGTAGCGAGGGCAGGGACGAGCACACGACCTGAAGCGTGATCTGGAATCGCCCAAATGTTTGCTTTTATACTGAGACTTCTTGACATTGTGTTTCCCTAGTTGACAAACGACAATAAATAAGACTCACAAAACAAGCAGGACTGACACACATAGAGCGCTTCGCTGAATGACAGAAAGCTGACGCCGGCTCCGGCGCACCTGCTTTTATGCTTCTGGTCGTGACGCCACCCGCCCGTGACGCCTCGCCCTTCCTTCGGACTGATTGCACATGAGATTCAGAGCGTGGTCACGCTGAAGGCGTTCCCATAGCGTTTTCGGACGCAGCTCGAGTTCCTGGAAGGGAACTTGACTGGTCTGCATAAAACCAAGTCCTAATCCCAGTTTAACACCTCTGGTGTGACTGTAAATGCAGACCTTGAGCCAAAAACTCATCACCAAACACAAATGACTTGTACATACACTATATAGACAAAAGTATTGGGACACCCCCTTCTTTAGAACAGAAAAATGCACTTCCAAATCTGTGGGAACGATGGGAACATAATTCATGTATTTAAAAATTGTATTTCCGTCTCGGTTGCAACAGTTTTGGAAGTGTCTAAAATGACTGTACCCATATGTACAAGTCATTGGTGTTTGATAATAAGTTTTTGGCTCAAGGTCTGCATTTATAGTCACACCAGAGGTGTTAAACTGGGATTAGGACTTGATCAATAATCAATAATTTTCTTTTTTGAACCTTGCCTTATACACCATTTTTTGAACCTTGCCTTATACACAGAGGCATTGTCATGTTAGAATAGAAAAGGGTCCTGTCCAAACTTTTGCTATAAAATTAGAAGCACACAATTCCCTAGAATATCATTATATGCTTTAACATTAAGATTTGTACTCATGGAAATTACTAAAGTAGTCAAACCTGTTCATTAGAAGAAGGCGACCCAATACTTTTGGCAATATAGTGTATATTAGTGGTGTCAAACGATTAATTGTGATTAATCGCATCCAAAATAAAAGTTTTTGTTCACATAATATATGTGTGTGTACTGTGTATATTTATTATATCTATATAAATACACACACACATACATGTTAATATTTAAGAAAAATGTTATGTTCATATATAAAATATTTTTATCTGTAATATAAATATATACATGTAAATACATGTAAATATTTTCTAAATATATACTGTATGTGTGTGTATTTATATGTACATAATAAACATACACAGTACACACATATAATATGTAAACAAAAACTTTTATTTTGGATGCGATTAATCGCGATTAATCGTTTGACAGCACTAATATACATAAATATATATATATATATATATACACACACACACACACACACACACACAAAACACACACACAATGGTCTTATCTTTTTCCCTGCCGCCTTTTAGGAGAAGTGCTTGGGACCACATGTTCCTGTGACGCCATCAGCCAGGCAGCGTTGTCATGACATCATTTCCCATTGGTTCTAAAGTGGTTAGTGTCATGGCATTTACGGCTCGCGTAATTGGCTCAAAAGCATGCAAGGTGCCCCACTTTGTTCCTGACAGGCTGATCAGGTTATGTTAGGGGTTGAGGCCTCATTTGCCTGTCAGGCTCAAATCATGGCACCTTTCTGAATGAAGAAGAAAGAGTGCTTCTCAGGACTCTTAACTGATGCTTGTTTACTTGCTCCTCTGTCTTCCAGCCTTTGACCTGGAAATTGAATGAAGTTTGCCACCTTGAAGCACATATTAATTCTCTGAACACACTGAGGTTTTGAGGACTGCAGGGAGAGGACTCCAAAAGAGCTAAGAGCATCACACCTGGAACTTCCACTCACTCTTTATGTTCCCAAAAGCACGCTCTTCTAATTGCAACCAAGGCTCATTGGAAAACAAATGCCTCTACCTACTATACAGTTTTGCAGAGCTCCAAAAACACACCTATACATATGATTCACGGCAGTTTCCAGCTGAAATGAACACTAGTGGTAGTAAAACATCAACAATCTTTAGTCCTGATTTTTGCCCAGTTCCTTGCACAGTATTATGCTATGATCTCCAAACACTTTTACCATAGTGCATGATTTTTAAACTAATACATTTTGACATTTGCATCACATCATCAGCTCCATTTGTATGGCTTTTCTAATGTGGTAAACTTGCTTGGTAACTCTCCTGGTTCAGCAGTGGGTACATGTCCTGTAAAACACGAATCATGATAAAAGAGCTCAAAGGACTAAGAAACAAGCATGGTTGCTTCAGCAAATACAACTTATCTCCTGTTTACTTTTGTTAACTTTTGCTTTTTATGTACACCAACCAACATAATAAAACATTGTCAGATTCATGTTCATAAACTGAATGAGCTCACTAAATACACACTTTAAAAGTGTCGCAAACAAGAAGTAGCATAATATCAGTTTGCAGAAACATTGCCACAGGCATGTTTTTCCAATGAACCTGGGTCGTCTAATTGTGAAACAAGAATAACAGTCTAATTAGCACTAAACAGTCTTCATACACAAACATGCATACTAAGACACACATCAGATGATAAACTGTCAGTGAATAATTAAGAGAAAGAAGGGATAAAGTGTCAGTTTATCTCTTAATCAACACACACACACATCTTCAGGATACACACCCATCTAACGTGACAGTGCTGAAAACATAAGGACAACACTTGATACCTGCCGACCAACCGGCGTGTAGTTTTACACTCCCTCATCTCCCCCTGCAGTCACTTATTAACTAAGAAATCTAAAAGTACCCTGCTGTTTTTTATTGCAAATTGTTAATTGTATTCAAAACTCTTCACCATTTTCACAGGATAACAATAGTGAATTAGCAAGCCATATTAACCTATTAGCACCAAATGCACATGCAAGAACATTTGGCAGAATAAGGGTTATCAATGAGGTCATGGGAAAAACCGAGACAAACCACTTTGGGACAGTGTAACTTGAGAACAGAAGTGAGACACCACACATGTGCTCTGTAACTTTCAGCTAACTGAACTTCCTTCGGTGTTACAGGTGGCAGCATCTTTTTCTTATTTTACATCACAATAGAGAGAGAATCATCAGACGACAGGAGTAAGCAAACAAAATATTTAATGTTTATTTACCATTAGTATTTTTGTTTGTCTTTTTATTTACATAACACAGACACACATTAAATCATTATGAAAAATAAAACTAAAAAAAAAATTAGACTAAACTCCTTCAAGCAGCCTTTAACAACTACTTCTACAAGGACTTTATCAGGAAACAGACTACGAGAAACAAAGAAAGGCATCGATGTACTGTAAGTGAACTGGAGCATTGGTTTTAAATGATCAGTATATAAAGCCAAAGCTGGACACAAGTAGGCTCAAGC
>JAFVLL020012146.1:63000-82322 GCA_021397915.2 Tor tambroides | reverse complement strand
AAGTTGCATCTGAAGTGGCATTTAGATGTGTTTACACACTGTTTAATGCAGCTCAGAGGGACATGGAGTGCTTTAACCTGCAGTTACAAATGCATTTGTGTGGATATTTTAAACATAAAACATTGAATACTGATTTTTAAAATTATTTTAAAAATGAAAAAACACTTTAAATGTGAAATTAAAACCGCCAGCAGGTGGCAGCAAGTCACGGTTCACAAGTGAGTCATTGCGACTGAACCGAATCATTTAACGGTTGATTCATTCAGGAACAACACATCGTTATGTTGCTCAGAGACGTAAAACAGTGCTGTAGCTGTTTGGAATTATTTTCTGTTGGAGCAAAAACAGGCAACATGGCGTCTAAAACGTAAGTCTCTTAATATTAACTTTATTGTTTTTTGAACAGTTGAATAAAATCAATATCACATTTGTAATCATGCTTATTTTTGAAGAAAAAACAGCACTCTTAGTGTCATTTTTACTATATGAAATGATATATAGGCCTACTCTGTATACATTTTCTGCCCCCATATCTTGAATTTTGTGATCATTCTTAATGCATTTTAATAGACTGAATTATGCAGTGAAAAAAACACTCTAAATGCGCACGTGCACTATTTAACCCCCTAGACTTCATTACGTAATGCGTGCGCTCTGTGGGGTGTTTCAAATGGTTTTTGCAAAATACTCGATATTATCGAATTGCACATCGTTAAAACAACAATTACGATATTATCGCAGACGATATATATCGCACACCCCTACACTGTACTATAAAAAACATCTTGTAAGCTTCAGAACTCACAACTTTGTTGTTAGTCTAAAAACAGCTTATATTGTAGCCCAAATCTGCCAAAACAACAACTTGTGGAATGTTATACTCTATGATGTAATAGTGTGGATAAGCACCGCCTCCACAGAAGATCAACACCTGCTTCTGCATCACTGCCTGTTTTGCCCCGCCCACCAATTTGTGCATGTAGTGTAAATAACGAGAGCGGCAAACGTACAGGTCTATGCAGAAACCAAACGATAAAGATGGTCTTGAAGACAAGAAGATGCTGTGCAGTGCCAAGTTGTGCAAAAACAGCCTGCCCTCTGATCCAAACATGAGGAAAGAATGAATGAACTTTATTTTTAATGAAGTTCCAGACCATGTCAGTAAGAACTCCTTTGTTCACTTCATTTTACCGTGGATTCCTTTACAAACAAAGCGCAATTCGATGCAGTATTTTCAAAAAGATTACATGGTCACTATTGCTTTGTCTGTTATTACAAATTGTTTGATATGTACTGAGTATTTATGTGTTTTTGACCTAAAACACAGCAGCGTCCATCTGTGAGGAATGTACTCTGTCAAACATACACAACTACTAGCCAATCACAGCAGTGGGCGTTTACTTCTGAGTCTACAATCAGCCACACCTATTCAAACAGAACGTTAAAAACGGGGGTTAAAAACAGGATAGAATATAGCCTATTACTTCTACATTGTGATGTTTTTGGATGTAAAAATCTTGATAACATTATAAGTGGACCTCTGAGAGTAGTACAAATTAATTTAAAAAAGGCAGTTCATGACCCCTTTAATGGTCAAAATAACATTTCCCTTATTTTCTTGTGTTACTCCTAGTTAGACACTGTGTTAGCAAGCTCCACATATTGGTGTTTTTTTGAGTCGTGTTTCCAAGGGAGGTTTGTGTTATGATCTCAGTAGAGCGGGTGGGTTCCTCTCACGTGTCAGTGATAGAGCTTCAGCAGATGTCTGGGATTAGCCGCCTTTATGTGTTTTGATGAACTAAGCCTGTGAAAGGTCGCATGCTCCTTACAGGCTATGATTATGAAGAGAACAGTCACTTCACAGGGATGTCGGAGAAACGTAAATCTAGCCTTGATTGGATGTGGTCAGATTGCTGTGTTTACATATCATTGTTGCTATGCAGTTATTTAAAGACTAGACCTTAATTACAGCTCTTCAGAAAAGCTCATTGCATATCTCATGGGAATGTAAAGCAATTCTGAATGTACAGGACTGTACATTCTGTACATTTTAAGTTGTAATTAGTAGTGTTTGCTAAGACAAGTGTCATTTTCACTATTACTCATAATTTGGTTTAAACTAAAGGGACAGTTTACTCCAAAAATTCTGTTATGCTCACTAGTGTTGCTTTCGTCAACGAAAATTATGACTAAATATCGTCATCAACGAACCTTTATCACGTGACGGAGACGAGACGAGACGTAAATGCTGGTCATGTGACGATGACTATAATTAAATGTATAATGCAATATTGTTGTCGAATAAAAACGAGACTAAATGTGCTTTACAAAATAAAAACTATGCTAAAATGTCTCTTCATTTTCGTTGACCAAAACGAGACGAAACGAAATGTTATAACGTTATTTCGTCTGGTTAATTGCGTTATTATTATTATTTTGCAGTATTTGTGTTTCCTGTGTCTCACTTCAGCGGCTGCATCAGGTCGCACTGCGCAGACGCAGGCGACGTCACTTCCTCAAGCCCCACTCGCGGCATTATTTAGAAGACGACAACAACAAAGTACCGATGGCCGGCCGGGGCTCATCTTTGGGAGAAAATGTATGCGTGTGTACTTCTAACATGTTTGGTTGGTAAAATAAATGTTGTAAATTCAAATCAGAGCGTCTTCCGTGTCTGGAATGGATGTATTCTTGAGTCTATAAGGTAACAATAATATAATACAATAACCTTGTTTGAAATGGGTTTGGCTAAAAGAAAATTTTGGTTTCGTCTATACTACTAGTACTTATACTATATTGACTGGGTTAAATAGAATTGCATTACTAAAAAGAGACTAAAATACAATTTTCATTGACTAAAACTAGACTAAATGTCATCAGTTTTTGTCGACTAAAACTAGACGAAAATAGTCATGGATAATTCTGACTAAAATAAGACTAAAATGCTCAGACTTTTAGTTGACTAAAACTTGACTAGACTAAAAAGAGTATGAACGTGACTAAAACTAATAAAAACTAAAATGACAGCTTCACACAAAGACTAGACTAAAACTAAAATTAAAACAGGCCGCCAAAAACAACACTAATCATGTTGCTTCTAAACCATAAGACTTTCGAAACACTTCGTAACATAAATTTTTTTTTTTTTTTTTTTTTTTTGGAAAGCTGAGAGATTTCGGTCTCTCCATTGAAAGTTCATGCAACCAAAACTTTGATGCTTCAAAAAAATCATGAACACATCATAAAAGTAATCCATATGTATTAAGTGGTTTAATTCAATCCAAGTGAAGAGACACAGTCGCTTTAAATGTTGAACAGACTTTATTTATTATTAAATGTATTCATTTTTATTCACTTATCAAAATTAAATATGTTATTTGATGCACTTTAATCAGATTTTGTGCATGATATCCTGATACAATTGTTAGGTAAAAAGATAAAAACCACAGCTGATAATGCTTCTGCTTCATTCTTCACAAGAAATGGAAAATGAAATCAAACACATGGCATTATGAGGTACAATATGTTTTTTGGGAGTATATGCTGGATTGTATTATGCACTGAAATCAATTTTTTAATGAAAATGAAATTAAAGTTTTCATTTCAATTTGTAGACATTTTTAATGGAAGAGTTCATAGTCACTTATTGGCCTGATTAATCAGGCTCTCCATAAAACAAACAAGCCTTATGATTTACTAAAATAACACACACACACAAAACATATATATATATATATGGTAGTAGCTTATTTGTTAATTGAATTTAATGGATTACACTTTAAAATATTTGCAACTGAAAGTCAAGTCACCTTTATTTATATAGCGCTTTTAACAATACATAGTGTCAAAGCAGCTTTAGAGTATTAAGTAGGAAAATAGTGTGTCAAAAATGCAAAAGGACAATAATTAATACTCAAATTTTCAGTTAAAGTCAGTAAAACAGTCGAAACAGTGAGTCATTTTGGGAAGCAACTGGTTGATTTAAAGTTTTGACGAGCTTTGTTTCTCCCGTCACTAGGTTCTGGAGCACATCAGGCTGCCTCTCATCAGTCCATACTACATTCATGATGTCATCGAGACTCTGGATGTTGTGAAGGAATCGCTCAAGTGCCAGAAGCTGATCTCTGAAGCCAAGGACTATTTACTGCTGCAGGACCGCAGGGGAGAGCTGTACAGCCCTCGAGCACGACCTCGACGCGCAACAGGTGACCGCAGTCTCTCTGTCCCCTTAAACCTGTCCCGCTACAAACACTTATACATGCCTTGTGGACACTTACGCTCAGCTACATCTGAACCAATTCCCTTTTAACTGTGGATTTTTTTTGTCATTGTTTAAAGACAGATAGGATGAGCTAAATGAAGTTTGTTACCATTGACAAGTGAGCGATTAGAATGAGAACAAATGTGACGTGTGCTGGCAAAATGAGTAACAATGAGCAAATTTTCAAAAATGAGTTATTTTTATTTTAACATTCTCCATTAAAAGACCTTCAAAATGATATGAGTTGTTGGAATTGGACAAAAATTAACTGAGCTACACCTGTTTGAAATCAATAGTCAGCATAATCCATTTCGAGAAAAATCGAGTTCAATTTTTTGAAGGTTCCAAAGGAAAATCACAGAGCAACGTTGCATCTTTCTCTCCAGTTCTTTTCATAATAATCATTACTGTATTAATAATCACAATATAGCCATATTTTTAGTTTTATTTTTGTTGTTATAAATAAGATCAGATGCAAAGAACAAATATAAGAAAGAAACAAGTGTAGTGTATTTTTTCCTTTTACATCTAAACAAAAGCATTCAAGTAAGAAAAATAAATAATCAAATATAAAAATCTATTTAGTGTGTTCATTACAAATAAATTGATTAAATTTATTGATTGAATTGATTAAATTGATTGCTATGAGCAGTTTAATCAAGGGCAGCCAGTGATTCCCTCTTTTCTTTTATTGTTAGATTAACATTAATGAGACAGACGGCCTATATATTAAGACCTAATGTAATGCACAGGTTATGTTTGCGTGAATACTTAAATACTGTAATTCTGTGTATGTGTGTATATTTATTGGGATCGCGCACTGCCGGAAACGACTTTATGCACACGTGCTTCGGATGACAGTCAGCGCGAGAAGCAAGCAGAGAAAAGGTACTCAGAAAACGTACAAATAAAGATTATTTTAGATGTTTAATTACTATTTGGAGCATCGGAATCAATAGATGAGGGCTTAATGAACTCATTTTTGTGAAAACCTCAAATTCAACCAAAATCAAAATCTTTTTTTTTTGTCTGTAGCTCAAAATTAGCCCGAGTGCATTCCGACTCATTTTGCCAGCACAGGTCACAAATAATATTTAATGTGTTTATTTACTCATTATTACTTTCCACATTCAGAATAGTCATAGAAACTTTAACTGTTAACGATAATACCCCTGCTCTGAAATGTAATGTCCAAAGAAACTCGTAACTCTTATATGTGACCCTGGACCACAAAACCAGTCTTAAGTCGCTGGGGTATATTTGTAGCAATAGCCAAAAATACATCGTATGGGTCAAAATTATTGATTTTTCTTTTATGTCAAAAATCATTAGGATATTAAGTAAAGATCATGTTCCATGAAGATTTTTTGTAAATTTGCTACTGTAAATATATCAAAACTTAATTTTTTATTAGTAATATGCATTGCTAAGAACTTCATCTGGACAACTTTAAAGGCGATTTTCTCAGTATTTTGATTTTTTTGCACCCTCAGTTTCCAGATTTTCAAATAGTTGTATCTCGGCCAAATATTGTCCTATCCTAACAAACCATACATCAATGGAAAGCTTATTTATTCAGTGATGATGTATAAATCTCAATTTTGAAAAAATGACACTTATGACCGGTTTTGTGGTCCAGGGTCACATATTTGCTCTTGGCATTCTCTCAACCAACATCATGAGGTGCACCATCTGGAGCTAGCACAGTGTCTTGATGACTGTAATCATCCAGTGGCTGCTGTGTGTTTGTCTCTGTCAGGCACAGCTGAGGTGATTGTGACCGTAGGAGGAGAGGATGATAAGGTTGTGCTGCGCAGTGTGGAGAGTTTCGATCCCCTCACCAGCCAGTGGAAGAGTCTGGCCTGCCTGCCCTTCGCTGTCAGCAAACACGGCTTAGTCGTTTCTGGTGAGTGTGTTAAGGATGTGACATTCAACCTCCTTTGTCAGTCGCTCAGTGATGTTTTTAGTTGATAACTAGGGCTGGGTAGTGTATTGTATATTCATTATATATTCATGCATAGAAGAACACAAATGACTCTGAAGAAACAGCGCTGACAAACAGGATAAACACTGGTCTTGGTTTGAATTGCGTTTGTGTTTATTCAGGCTCCATGCTGTATTTGGCTGGCGGTGAGTTTCCAGACGGCTCGGCCAGTAGAGAGATGTGGCGCTATGACCCATGTTTTGACTCCTGGTCAGAGATGGCACCCATGAACGTGGCTAGATCAGAACTGGGTAAGGACCACCAAATTTGTACAAACATTTACAAAAGAGCAGGTGGTTTATGCTGCGTTCCATTCAGCTCCAAAAGATGGGTTTCCAATGAGTCAAAGTAACATCATAAAAACTATTTAGCAAGTGTTTCCAGGTATCTAGTAACTGACATCCTCTGTTCACACAGCTTATGAACAATTCTCATCAATTTGGTTGCAAGGAAATGCTGACTATAAAACACCTGCAGAGCTAATGGTAGCATTGCCATTTTTTATTTTCACACCATTTTCCAAATATCAGAAAACTGAATGCTTTCATGGTCAGCAATTGGTGGAATCAAGTAGGAAAATCCCGCATCCAACTTGGGATGGAACGCAGCATTTCAGCCTACCCTATTGTTTGGAAATAAACAAGACCCTTTTGTTTTAAAAATGAAAAGAAACAAGAATCTACAAGAGCGTTGTTCTGTTTTTCAGGGTTGGTGATGTTGGATGGATATGTGTTTGCTGTGGGCGGCTGGGAAGGCCGTTCTCGTCTGGACTCTGTTGAGTGTTATAATCCACAGACAAACACGTGGCAGTTTATGGAATCGGTCAAGATGGCGGTCACCAGTCCGGCTGTGGTGGCGCTGGATGGATTACTCTATGTGACAGGTAGCAAGTTTCCTCCAACATAAACTCCACTGTTGTAGAATGAACGTTTGATTCCAGAATATTCCAGGTTAAATACAACTATATGGACAGCATGTGGCCTGATGTTGTTTACCACTGAAAATAATGTAAATATAGGGCCAGATTTACTAAACAGGGCAAATTAGCGTTAGAACGCAATTCTATAAAAGCACCGATGGGAGGGAAAATTCTGCGTGTGATTTACTGACAGTGCACACATTAAAGAACACAGACACAGCCAGATCATTTCCATAATGACCAGCGCAATCTACCAAGAGCAGCGCAAATTACCGCCTGCTTTAAGACATGCTTTTTTTGGGCGTTAAATAATGGCGCAAATACCAGTAATTTGACGAGCGCAAACGATAGTAAATCTCGTTGCGTGATTCATTTTAATACTCTCCTCCCAAAAATTTTGTGTCTGAAAGGGAAACTCCTACAAATGGATATTCAATAAGGTCAGGCGCAAAAATAACTGTGTCCACCCCTTTTCAGCGCTAATTCTTCACTGCGCATCTTTAGTAAATCCTGACAGTACTATTTTAACGCCAAAAGACGGTTTGTTAGTAAATCTGGCCCATAGACTATAAATATCTGAAAGGCGTGCTGGTTACACTGCCAATCAATGCTAGTAGCGCAAAAATAACATGCTCTTAAATATTCTTAAGTAGAGTAAATATTTGAATGATTGATAACAAAGACAATCCAATACCGTGCGTTCACACCACCGCCGGCGCCGAGTGTCAAAGTGGCCGGAAGTCAAACATTTTCAATGTGAGCCGGCTGCGAGCCTTGGATGGTGAGGGCATCGAGGAGAGTTGAAGTCATTTCAACTTTATGGTAATGAGCTATGACGTGGTTCGGCGGCAACCAATCGGAATGTAGAAGTTCTCTGCTTGAGAGGATTCCAGAGAACGCAGTCCTGTAAACTTTGGTTCCGACCACATTAGTTCCCAAGCGTTTTTGTGCTAGAAGTGCTTTTTCAGTGGGAATGCAATTAATTTCCTCAAAACAACATCGATTTGACCAATTACATTAAGGCTACACTTCAACCAAGACAGTTTGTAATGTAGGCTGCGCACAAATTAACGTTAATGTTAATTAAAGACCAAGGCTAGTAAACGTCTCCTATAAACTGCATGTTGAAATTAACCATGAACACAAAATCCACACCACACAAATGGCTTTTAAATGGTTTGTTTTGTTAGCAAACATGTAACTATAATTAAGTTCTTTCCATTGATTTATTTCTTACTTTCACATTTAATATATTTCATGATGTGAACGTATACCCTACTTGTGGACAGTCTACACAAGATCAACATGCTTGTTTGCTCTGTGGCCACTTTAAATTCAAGACCAAGCATTCAGTCGTCAGAGCGTCAATGAATTTTTCTACAGCGTTGTTGGCAGGACGCCCAGAGTGAATTTTTAACGCTCCTGTCGGCATTTTTATACTCCTTTTGGGATTTTTTTTCTTTTGTGTAATATTTTCATTTTGAAATCACAGGAGGTGCTGTTTTAGAAGATGGTGACGGCACAAACTTGGCGCAAGTGTACAACCCTAAAACATGCGTGTGGACTGAGGTGGCTCCGATGCAGATCGCCCGCTCTGGATCTGCTGCCTGCATCCTGAAGGGCAAGATATATGTCATCGGTGAATATGGAAGCTTTTATTTCATTAGCCGTTTGAGTCTTTTCCTGTAGAGCAGTAGATCACAGCTCTTCCCCTGTAGGCGGCTGGCACGCTTCCACTGAGAACACGGATAAGGTGGAGTGCTACGACCCCAAGACCAACAAGTGGACCATGTGTGCTCCCATGAAGGAGAGACGCTATCGACCTGGTGTGGCGGTGGTGGACGGAAAGATTTACGTTTTAGGAGGAGAGGAGGGATGGGACAGGTGAGAGATACTACACTAGGGCTACACTTTTATTTTCCTCCAAATTCCATTAGATTTTTTTTCCACAAATTCTGTTACACATTTGTATAATGGATCTGATGGCTACCGTTTTCAGAGAACTTCACTATGTCGAGCTCTCATTGTGGGATTCGGGTTCATATTGGTAAAACAATACCGACAGCATAGTTACCATAGATGTAATACTGCTGCTCATGAAGCCTTCACGAGCTGAAACGTGATTATGGGAAAGGTGTTACATTTCCAACACATGCTCTTATCAGTTGACAGGAGCCAAAACCGCAATTTGAGGCAGAGGATGAAAATATGCGTATTTGTAAATGACCATAATACAGGCACTTTAATAATGTATTCAAAGAGTCTAATCAATTGAATTCATAAATACATTTTCATAATTTTTTTTTATATTTTGTTTTTATATATTTTTAATTTTTTTTACATATTCACACATGTATGTATATGTGTGTGTGTGTATGTATGTGTGTGTGTATATATATATATATATATATATATATATATATATATATAACATATATTTGGGGTTGCACCGATTAATTGACTGTCCTATAGTCGCTGGTCCTATAGAGGGCGCAACAGGATAAGAAATCTTTGAAGAACTTCCACATTTACGCTCCGTTTCCAAACAGTTAAAATGACAAATAAATGCATACTCTGAAAGTGCTCCACAAGACGTGTGATTATACTACTGGATGCTCGAAATTGTACGGGAGAATGCACGTTTTAAACCGCTTATTGTACAGGTAAGTTAATCGCCATTCTAACCTAATGCACTGCTGCGTTGTAGCGCGCACACATAAGCTTCAGACAGTAGCATGTACATCAGCACAGATCGTGGCATCGCGCACACACACAATCATTCAGTGTGGAAATGTACTGTCAACGCTGTTCTGTGATTTCTCAGTAAAATAGTTTAGAAACTGAAAAGTATATATTTCTTAACTAAATCCCACAGCTTCACTACTAGTAGAGAGACGCTGCCAGGTAGAATTAATTCACACACACAATCGCTCTCACTAATGCATTCATAAGAATGTAATCTTTACTGTGCTACTTTATCTGTATCTGATTTAGAACGAGCAGAAATCTGTGAGAAATATAACGACCCAAAGACTAAAGAACTGATAAAAATTAGATGTTATAGGAGCAATATCCATGTGGGCAGCGCTGTCTCATATGCCATAGCTGTGCACAAGGTGTTTGTTACAGATCCAGACTTGTCGTTTCGCTAGATAAGACCCTTCTTCCTCAGCTGGGATCGTTTAGAGCCCTTTGAAGCTGCATTTAAACTGCATTTTGGAAGTTCAAACTCAGGGTCACCATAGAAGTCCATTATATGGAGAGAAATCCATAAAAAAAAAAAAACAATTTCTTTACAACTGAAGAAAGACATGAACATCTTGGATGACAAGGGGATGAGTACATTATCTGTAAATTTTTATTTTAGAAGTGAACTATCCCTTTAAGTGATTCTGACCAAACTGATTTCCCCTGCAGGTATCATGACACTATAGAGCGGTACTGTGAGGAATCAGACAGCTGGGAGATCGTTGGAGAGATGCCCACCAGCCGCAGTTGGCTCAGCTGCGTCTCACTGCAGCTCCGGAAGGACACTCACGCGGGCAGCCGTCCCGGCACTGCCTCCGAGACGGAGTTTCCTGTGGACTGAGAGCACCGCGGCTCCACTGCATCACTGCCGGCCGGTACAGAAGGCCAGAGGCCAGCTTTCAGAGCGCCCCGCTCCACGAGGGACATTTGAGGAACGGAAAAGGTCCGACCCAAACGCTGGAGTATTTTCTTCAAAAATACTCATGTCATAAGCTATGCTTTCTCCAGTCCGACCCATGGTGTGAGGCTGGATGGAGTGATGATATCTGTGGTGATTGTAAGTCTGTGTGTTGTGTGTGAGCCACCATCCCAGAGTCTCCACAGTATCAGTTCAATGTGATGTACAGGGTTCCTTTCATGCGCTGAGCACCTCATGATTGTGACTTATACAAGTACTTATTTGTTTTCTAACAAAGTGTCGTAGTGAAACCTTTTGTACTTTTTGTATGGTGATTGTTGTTGTATTTATAAGTTTTTTGTTGTATTGAGAGATTTATGGAGTAACTAGCACAGATACACTGAAACATGGTCACTGGCTTTCATTAAAGGGATAGCTCACCCAAAAATGAAAATTCTGTCATTTACTCACCCTCAAGTTGTGTATGAGTTTCTTTCTTTTGTTCAGCACAAAATGATGGTAACCAGTTTCTGGCCCCCATTTGCTTCCATAGTATAGACCAATTGGGTACCTTTTGTCTTTAAGATGAAAGAAAGTCTTACAGGTTTGGAACAACTTCAAGGTGAGTAAATGACAGAATTTTTATTTAGAGTGAACTATCCCTTTAAAACCATATTGTGCACAGTATGTATGTATGTATACCCAAATTACCTTCTACATTTGCCAAAATGTGCTGTATCCCACAATGCAGTGTGTTCGGCTTGATTGTCCACAGTATGAAGAATGAGCCTGAATTACAGCTGCAATTTTACCATCTTTTCTTGACTTGTTTTTTGCTTGGTTTTCTTAAAGTTAAGACTTTTTTTAGTTAAGAATTTGAAAAATAAATGGCCATAAGTTCATGCATATGTCTACAAATATGTGAATCAGACTGCTAAGTCTATGGTGGTTCATATTACAATTTGAAATCAGACTGGATTCAATTCATATATAAAATTCAAAATACTTTACGGTGTAGTATGTCCCAATACCAGTGCATTCTTTCTACATATGGTACTAATGAGGTCAATATGATTTTTTTTTTTAAAGAAATACATTTATTCAGCTAGGATGCATAAAATTGATTAAAAAGTGACAGACATTTTTAATATTTACAGTGACATTTTTCATAATGTTATGAAAGATTTAAAATTCAAATAAATTTTCTATTCATAAAAGAATCCTGAAAAAATATCTTTTTCCACAATAAATATTAAGCAGCAATTATTTTCATCATTGATAATACGAAATGTTACCTGAGCAGCAAGTCATCATATTTAATTTTACAATATTATTATTATTACTGTATTTTTAATCAAATAAATGCAGCCTTGGTGAGCATGAGATTTCTTTAAAAAAATAAATAAATATCTTACTGACATTAACAATAGCACACAATCACTAGAGAAGTACATATAATTACTGTATACAAATATGGATGCAGCACATTAGGAGTTTATTTTTTTTTATTACAAGTCTTTACAATGATCGCTATAATATATAACTATTGTTTTAAATGTTCTACCATGTCAAACAAAATTAAATCTCATAATTTAACAAAAAAAACAACAAAAACAGCTATTATATTTCTTTCCGTAATATAAATGTGCTCATTCAATGGCAAAATGAGAAAATGACAATACTTTAAAACTTAACATACACAAAACAAACCAAATTAAGAATTACAATTTAGGTGGTAAATGACAAACGAGGAAAAAACCAAAACTGCCGAAAAGTTCTCAGACCAGCAGTCTCTCGATGGCCATCTGCACAGACTGAATCTGAGGCTTGAGCTGAGAGCCTTCCTTAATGGTGACCGAGGTGGCGATGACGGGCCGGGACACCCCGCATGCGCGGCCCAAGGCCTGCTTGGAGCGCACAAACACATACGGGACGTTCTTGTCCTCACACAGCAGAGGCAGATGAAGGATGATCTCCAGAGGCTCAGCATCAGCAGCCATCACGATGAACTCCGCAATGCCACGGTTCAGGGTTTTAGTGGCTGAAAAAAAAAAAAAAAAAAAAAAAATCACATCCCAAGCAAGTAAGACTTCTGATTTGTCTGCAATGACAGATTCTAGTATGTTTATCTACCTTCATTGGCCCCTTTTCTCAATTGTTTATAATTGGCTGCTTGTTGAACCAGGTCTAGGATGGTTTTGGTGAGAGTGGCGTCAGCCAGAGGATAAGCTTTAGGATTCACTTCTGGTTCAGCCTGAAATAGAACATCATGTAATTAGTCAAATGTGCCTCCATGCGTCCCAACAGTTCTGTTTGCTAGGTTTAGTTATTTGCATGAAAACGGGAGATCTCTAAACTGACTAGACAAACATATTCCCCCGGTTTCACAGACAAGGCTTAAGCTAGTCCCAGACTAAAATGCATGTTTGAGCTGTCTCAACTGAAAATATCTTACTCTGACATATCTTAAAACATGTCAGGGTCATTGTTCTGTGTCAAGATGCACACCTGTAATGTTGTTTTCTAAGGCATTTTTGTAAAAGTTGGTTAAATATCTTAATTTAACTAAGGCCTACCCCTGGCTTAAGCTAAGCCCTGTTTGTGAAACCCGGCCATTTAGTCCTACATGAATATCTTTAGAGAGTTTAAACAAATATGTTTCTAAACAAACCAGCGGCTGCTGTAAACCATGTTGCCTGTGTCACACGTGGGTTGATTTACTAAGCTACTTTCTGAATAACATGCGTTTTAACCAAGACTTTTTATTAAACGAAGAACACTACTTTTAGCCACCACCAACTTTTAACTGAGAGCCTAAAATCAACCATACAAATGAAAACAGCAGCACGTGTTGAACGGACAGACACAGGCACACACTACAGTACACACATTCTATCCTAATCGGCAAAGTGTGTGATTAAAAAGCATATATTCACCATTTCTGCAAGCTGTGATTTATTTGTCTGTAGAAATAAACGCAAGTGGTCCTCTCGGCGTGTGCTTCACGGAGGACAAGCAGACCGCTGCTGCAGTTTAAACGGAACGTTCTAAACGTGGATCGTTGCGCGAACGTTCTAAGCGTGTTGATGGAATTCGGCGCTCAGTCCGACGTCATCAATACGAGACCGCGACATCAGAAGTTTTGTAGTGACACAGAAAAGTTAAGAAATGCATCCAGTTAAAAATTTGCTTTAAGGTCTCTTCAAAAAATGGAAGACTGTATTGACTCTTTCTTTGCTTTTACTGAATAAATAATAACAATATGCATTAACGTTCGTTCAAATAGAGACAGAACAACAACATACGTTGTATACAAAACTGAAAAGGAAACCCATAATAAACCCATTGATTTCTAAAAAAAAAAGAAAAAAAAAAAAAAAAAACTGAAAAGGAAAAAAATAACAAGAAAAAAAAAGATTAAAAAAAATTCTACAGAGTAAAAACGGGTATAAAATGACAAATAAATACTCTTAATTTTTTTAAAGCTTTTATAGCTTTGTCATTCTGTACTTTCAGTATGCCTTTCAGTTAACAGAACTAAAATCTTTAAACTATAATCTGTATGATGAGTTTGAGCTTTTGAGGTTTTTTTTTTTAAGATTTAGAATGTCAATGTTTCTTAAAAATATGGGGGGGGGGGGGATCTTTTTTTTTTTTTTTACCACAAGTAGCGAAATGCTTAAATGAAAGATAGCTCTTCTGAAACAGAATTTCATCAAGGGGATAATAAAAGGCACTACTACTACTACTATAAATGTTTTTTATTTTTATTTTAAACGTTCCTTTATAATGCGAAATGTGTAAGTAGATTAAAATAAAAGCATGCAAGGGGATAATAAAAGGTACTACTACTACTACTACTTTAAACGTGTTTTTATTTGTAAACGTTTCTTTATAACGTGAAATTTTTAAGTAAATTAAAAATAAAAGCATTTCAATTTCATCCTCTTTAGAATATTCAGTGAAGCCAAAAAGTACATTTTCCCTCAAAGCGGTCTTGAACACTAAATATTTCTATTGATATTTCTTTATCTCTAGATACTTAGTTCTAGATTTATAAATGTACATTTTTCGTTCTTTTGCAATGATAAAAAGTCTTAGTTTCCTAGTACGTCTTGAATATTTTATAACATCTCGTTAATATTAAACAGCTCAGCGTTCCGGTTTGTCCATATATGGTGTCTGGTCGAGGCGCACTGGATTGTGGGTAGGTCTTCAGATCGGCCATAACTGTCTTTCCCAGCGGCTGAAGGAGAGAAACGGAGTCATGACGGGATTCAGAGGTTTCACTCATCTCTCCGTGAGTCCTCTTTCTCTCAGTCTGCACTGCTTTCTCCTCTATTCACATGTCGTGTTTAAAAGGCATACGAAGTTTTTAGTGTCACCACAGACTTCTCATCGCGGGGCTGCAGGCTAACGTTGCTAGTGTCATTTATGGACCGGTATTTAACATGCAGCTGGTGTAAACTATCCTCTGGACGCTGGAAAAAACTCAAATACAAGCCAGTCATTCAAGTGGAGCCTAGAGGCTTCTGTCTTGGGTGTCCTGATGGCTCTTCCAGTGGTGGTTGTTTGTAAATGCCCTGCGCTGTTGTGTTTCTGTGATGAAGGTCATGGCACAGTGGTAGCACCACAGTACTTTCAGTGACAGACCTCACGAAAACATGTGACCCTTTAAACCCGGTTTCTGTGTGATCTGAGAGCCTGATCGCCCAGGAGGAGACCTTCAGATCAAACACAGTATGTCATTGGAAAACCAGAGAGCTTTAAAATCGTGATTTCCAGGTTTGGAGAAGTCTACATTGATAAGTGAATAGAACAATAATAAGAAATGTAAAGTAATAAAGAATTGATCAGAATTAAAATTTGGGTATTTATGAACGTTAGTGAATTATTCAAAATTATTCATTTTGAGGGCAGTCTATAAAATTATTTTCTAACTCTTTATCCAATAATCACATATGACTGGAAAATTCAATGGCGGGAAAGTCATACTTCTATCCACCTTTTTCAAATTATTGGAGTAACTGCCTTTACACTGTAAACAATCAGCAAAAGTTTCGCTCTATGAACGCAATAACAAGCATTTTCAAAAACTGGGTACAATGAGTTGACTTTATTGTACTCACCCTTCAACCATCAATCTTTAAAAGCAAATTCAAAGTGTAAAAGCATTAACAAATTACTTTCAACATACAATGAATAACTCCTAAAGAACTCCTTCTATCCGTAGCAATATTACAGATGTCATTGTAGTAATAGAAGTCTATATTTCATAACAATTACATTTTACAGCATCCGTGTGAAAACAAACCTGGAGACATGAGGATTTGGGGAGAAAAATGAAAGATCCTTAGTGTATTCCAGGGAATTATTCATGGTTTATATCATTAATTAAATCAGGAGAGCAGATCAAATGCACAGTATATGTTGTCTTTTTTCATTTACTTACAGCGAAATACAAAGGAAACATGAAAATAATCAGCAGGAAAATAATGCAGTGGGCTAAAAAGAGCTAGATCATTGTTATACCTCGTCATATTAATAAACCAAGTGCAACGTTGTTCTTCTGACTTCTGAAAATAGAAAATGCATGAAAATTTGTAACGCAGTCTTTTTGACTGTGATTTGTGTGCAGGATGAGTTATTCGCTGTAATTGAATACTTATTTGAATAAACCCCTCAAAATCACTAATATGAGCAATACTAAAAGTGATGCTTGCCTTAGCAAAAACACTTACTAAGCTAGTAGCCTTGAGACCATGTTTACTCACATAGAGTGTTTTTCACAGAGACGATGTTACGCCGCGGCCAGGAGGAGCGAGGCATTGACTGAACCTCTGGTTACCCGAAAACCTGCAGCAGCACCAGCCCTCCCACCCCAGGATGTTCAGGTAATAGGAGTGGATGTATGCTGTTCTGCTCTATGTTCAAATCACTGCTCGAACCCACTACTTTAACTTACTTAATGCCATTTGCTTTAGGTGTCCAAGCTCACCAGCGGTCTTCTCGTCGCCTCTCTGGAGAACTACTCTCCCGTCTCTAAAATCGGTGTGTTTGTGAAAGCCGGCAGTCGGTATGAGACTGCAGAAAACCTGGGCGTCACTCACATCCTGCGATTAGCAGGAAATCTGGTATGTTCAGGGCAATTAGAAATTCTCTTCATGAATGTGTAATCATACAAGTTAACTGCTATTGGTGTCTGGATTTGCTTGTTTAAAATTCTGTGTGAGCTGATCATATATGGAGAAGATGTGGTTTCATAGTAATGAATTTGTGCTGTGTGTTTCAGACCACTAAAGGTGCATCAGGTTTCAGGATCTGTCGAGGTCTGGAGGCAGTGGGAGCCAGTTTGAGGTCTGGTTTATATTTATTCATGACTCCTTTGAAACACTTCCTGTAGGGCTGGGCAATATGGCAAAAAATTAAAATCTCAATTTTTAATTTTTTTTTTCCCAGAACGTTTGAATGATTCTTGATTTTTACATGATTTTTAACTAGTCAACTTGAAAATCTAAATACAACATGATTCAAGTAACTTTTTCTTTATTAGCCTTCTAGTTAAAGAAAATTCTATTCCAAGTAGGGCTGCAAAACGATTAGTCACAATTAATTAGGGATGCTCGATATTATCGGACTGATATTAAATGTAAATATCGGCATCGGCATCGGCCGATATGAAAAATTATGCCGATGTGTCTTGCCATAAGAGGAATACATTAACTCACATGTGGTCAGGGTGTGCTAGTGATTAGATCACGTCAGCAGTGTGACTCATTCTTGAAGCAAAGTTTTGTCTGAATGATGATTAGATTTAGATTTACTCTGTTGGATTGTTGCATTTAAACTGTGAATGCACGTAAAGAATGAGGCCTTCCGTGTGTGATAGAGTAAACAGTAATAGCACGTGCAGCAGCGACAGCCTCCCCGGGTCCTAATGCCAGTTCGGTAAGGATTTTTAATCCCGTAGGGGGCGCTGTTGGCCTGCTTCTAATTAAATTAAAAGTAAAATAGCCTTTAAACTGTGTTTCTGATTAAACAAAGCAGTAATTGATGTCATAAAATAATGAGTATGTTTTGATTTAAAGGTCAGAAGCTATAGTTTACATGAAAAAAAAAATCACAAACATGACACTTGTAAATTAAATAATTTTATATATACTGATTTATTCATTAATGTGTAATATGTTGTATTTTTTAAACAAATCATAAGCTCTAAAAGATTTTCAGAATTTTTACAACTCTTTTACTTTAGATCATCTACAAATGTTAAATCTTAAAATAAAATGTTAGGGTTAACACTTCATCTTTCTGGGAAAAAAAAATGCAGCAATTGATATAGTGTATTTATAGTTATTTTCAATGCTTCAATGTACTGTCAAAAAAACTTCATTATTGTTTATTTAATTCTAACAAACAAGTTCTTATTAAAAACTAACCAAAAATGAAAGATATTTTGCTTATAATTTCTGCACAGGAGAGACTTGGTGTTGTTTCCAAAAAAAAGAAATATATCGGTATCGGGCAAAATGAGTTGAAAAATATCGGCATATAGGATATCGGCAAAATCCAATATTGTGCATCCCTACAATTAATCGATTCAAAATAAAAGTTTATGTTTACATACTATATGTGTGTGTACTGTGTATATTTATTATGTATATATAAATACACACACACACACACACATATATATGTATATATTTTAAAAAATATTTGTATGTAAACACTTATATAATTTATATTATATATAAATATAAATATTTTACATATAAATCTAACATGTCTTTCCTTCATATATATGTGTGTGTATTTATATACGTAATAAATATACACAGTACACACATAGTATGTAAATATAAACTTTTTTGAATCGATTAATCACGACTAATCATTTTGCAGCACACATGAAGTTGTCAACATGATGTAAATGTTAAACAAATCACTTGTTAAATATTTTTGCAGAAAAGATGTATGAAGTAAACTACATTTTGTACAAACTTGTCTTATACATATTATATGTTCAGAAATAATACAAGGAAAATGCTTTAAAAAATTCTCAAAAGTCAAGATAATTCAAATTCAAAATGACTGAAGGTAGAATATGGAAGCATATGTGTAGCTAAATTCAGTTTGAAATGCAATATGAAAAGTGGCAATGTATTTCTGTATTTAAATTTACATTTTCCCATACATATGTGCAACATTTAGTGCAAAATGAAAATTCAATTATATAATTTAAATTTGCCGTTTTCTACATTAGTTTTAAAATGTAAATTAAAAACATATTTTAAAGCTGTATAAGTTGCAAAATGAAAATGTATTACCCAAATTGATTAGATATGTTTAACATGTCCAAGCAAAAACTGTAACAAAATGATCATTTAAATGCTGTTTTAAATGTCATTTAAATCACCATTTTGCTACCCTTTTGCTGCACCTTTGGCTCAGAATGCATTCTGAAATTCTCACTGCATTTTGCTACAATTATCATGCGGTATTATGATGAAAA
>JAFVLL020012146.1:35533-62900 GCA_021397915.2 Tor tambroides | reverse complement strand
CGCTTGAAGTTGTCGAGCTCATAATCAGAAGTGGGACTTATAAAGTTTGTGATAGCATGAGACCAGCTATGTTGTTATTTTTATCCTGCCATGCTTCCCGTCTGTGTAATTCATAAACGTGAATTTATTATGCACAGTATAATCAGATGACTGACTTTGAAACCGAGTAGTTTTCTGTAAAGATAACAGGCTTGTATTAATAGAGGAATGTTTATTTGTAAAGGCTAGCACTGCTAATGTGGAGCTGGAGCTCTTGAAGCTCCGCCCTCTTCTCCGGGAGCACCAGCTCATTTGCATTTAAAGCAACACACTCAAAAAAGCGCGTTTTGGTTCATACCCTAAAAGTGGCAATTTTAACAAGTTGTAAAAAATTATCTGTGGGGTATACTGAGCTAGAACTTCACATATATGCTCTGGGGACATCAGAGACTTATTTTACATCTTGTAAAAAGGGGCATAATAGGTCCCCTTTAAAGATGATAGGCAGATTCCACTTGCTATAAATATTACTGATTCATTTTCTAAAGCTGCAGGTTTATACTTAAATATTCAAAAGTGATGCCAACTTTTTTGCCATTAAAGACTAATGAATCCTTTGTCCATAATATCCCAGTGAAAGAAAAAAATTGTTATCCAGGTGTTTTAATTATTAAGGATCAGAAAGAAAGACTTAAGACAGCACTCTTAATTACTAACCCCTGTATTGATAAAACACAGAAAAGACTAGTGGCTACAAAAGGATCTGTCTTTGAGAGGTAGGGAACGATCTAAAATAAAGCAACTTTATGTAGTGAATCTGATATTGCTTACAGATGCAAATATTCAAACTCCAGAGTCCAGACCTCTCTCTTTTGTTTTCATGAAATAATTTGAGGAATTGATCCAGTAACAAAAACGTTTTCAAAACTTTATCTGTCTGTAACTCTTTTCCTATCTTTAATGACAAGTGTAAATTATGTTTTTCAGTTTGAAATGCATTAAACACCCCCTTTTTCTTCTTTATTTGTAATAAATAAATAAATAAATAAATAAATAAATAAACCAAACTTACTTAAAAAAACGAACACTTGAACTTACATCAGTGTGATAAAATTACATAAAATGGTAAAAAAATATTCGAAGTGTAATTTATTTAGTTTGTCTCACGTCCCATTAGATTACATGGAGAGGAGGGGTTTAAGACCAATACTGGGACCAGCCGCACGGGGCGCCCTCAGTGGCCCTCCAGACCGATGGGAGGCGCTGGAGGTTCATCTGGTCACTCCTGAGCCTCAGTCTGTTTCTAAAGAAGAAGACATGGCGTCACGACTCTTCATAAACAGTTGCAGGTGAAGATATGAAGAATTTGAGCTGCGATATGAACTCAGACATGTTTTCTGGTAAGATCACACTGCTGTGGTTTTCGGGTGTGTGTCGTTACCGCTTCCAGTGACTCCGGCTCATTATTCGTGTGGATTATTGCAGACATACTGCATACTAACTGCATTAAGCAGTCAACAAGCAGTCAGTTTATTTTAATATACCGCGTTTTTGCCGTTTGAATATCTAATAATCTTTATATTTACACTGCACCAACATCATTAATCGTTTTATCCCTCTGAAGTATCGTAAGAATAAACATAAACAACAGGAAAGATTTGATCTGAACTGGATTCACATTTGAATGCATTTGACAGGTTATTTATGCATGTTTATTTATTTGTTCTTTTTTAATTTTTTCGACATTAATGTGTTTAATATTATACTTGTTGTCGTTGTCATAGAGTATATTGGTGAAATTACACGTTAATGTATTTTCTATTATTTATATTGTTTAGTAGGTTGTTTATTATTAGAATATGCAGAATTTATGACAAAATAACAATTTATTAGCATATGTTTTCTTTTTAACGTACTATTTGTATGCATATTTTTCTTGAATAGTTAAAAAAAATATGGTCTAAGAGTTTTTCTATTTAACATTTTTAGGATAAAACATATTTGTGACCCTGGACCACAAAACCAGTCTTAAGGGTCAATTTTTCGAAATTGAGATTTACACATCATCTGAAAGCTGAATAATTAAGCTTTCCATTGATGTATGGTTTGTTAGGATCGGACAATATTTGTGTGAGATACGACTGTTTGAATATCTTTAATCTGAGGGTGCAAAAAAATCAAAATATTGAGAAAGTCGCCTTTAAATTTGTCCAAATGAAGTTCTAGCAATGCATATTACTAATCAAAAATGATGTTTTGATATATTTACGGTAGGAAATTTACAAAATATCTTCATGGAACATGATCTTTACTTAATATCCTAATGATTTTTGGCATAAAAGAAAAATGGATAATTTTGACCCATACAATGTATTTTTGGCTATTGCTAAAAATATACCCCAGCGACTTAAGACTGCTTTTGTGCTCCAGGGTCACAATTATGTATTTACAAACAAACATTCCATTCAACCTTTCAAATGATATGAGGTCAAAAAACTACATGCATGCTTATTATTACACTGTTGTTTAAAACGTTGTATGTTTTATATTGGTACGCCACACTGCTGGAAATCACGTGTAATCTTCATGAGCTTCTCTGTTGTTTTGTCAGCCTGATTGAGTGTTGAGATGGAAATGATGGCTGTGAATCTGCTGGCCACCTCTCCGTCCACCTCCACGCTCCCTCCGTCTCCCTGTGAGGAGGACTCTGGTTTCCCCTTGTCCTCTCTGGACAGTGAAGACTATGTGTTCGTGGAAGCGCGGCATCCCAACAAAGTGCTGGAAGGCTTGAACAGCTTGCGTCTCAATAACGCTTTCTGTGATGTGACTCTGTGCTGCGGAGGGCAGGAGTTTCCCTGTCACCGCATTGTACTGGCGTCCTTCAGCTCTTATTTTCAGGTAATAGTCATTGTTTCTGTTAAAAGACTGCCTGGTTGGATTAGTTCTTGACCTAAATAATAGCCAGTGGCAAAACATTATCAGATATTTTCATATAATTTTGTTTTCCCAAGTAATCAGTTTAGGTCCATTCCAGAGAATTCGGCACAGAGAAAAAGGTGCTGTGTCTGTTAAATGAAAATTAAATGTTAAATTAAGCAAGCCTTTGTTTTACAAGCTATTTGTTTAAACCCTGAAAAATAGTGCCCGAAATACCCTTTTCTGTCAGTGGATGTAATTGAAAATTATTACCAAAAATAAATAAAATTAAATAAAACAAAATGCATACACTACCAGTCAAAAGTATTAGAACCGTAAGATTTTTAGTCTCTTCTGCTTACCAAACCTGCATTTATTTGATCCAAAGTACAGCAGAAACAGTAAAATTTTAAAATATATTTACACTATTTAAAATAACTGTTTTCCATTTGTGTATATTTTAAAATGTAATTTATTCTTGTGATGCAAAGCTGAATTTTAGCATCAGTCACATGATCCTTCAGAAATCATCCTAATATGCTGATTTGCTGCTCAAAAACATTTATTATTATTATTATGATGTTGAAAGTATAATTTTTCCAGGTTTCTTTGGTGAATAGAAAGTTCAGAAGAACAGCGTATATCTGAAATGGAAATCTTTTGTAACATTCTAAATGTTTTTATCATCATTTTTGATCAATTTAAAGCATCCTTTCTAAATAAAAGTATTAATTTCTATAATCCCCCCCCAAAAAATAAAAAAAATTATACTGACTAATGTTAAAAATGCTTTTTTTTCAGATAAATGCTGATCTTTGGATCTTTATATTCATCAAAGAATCCTGAAAAAAAATGTACTCAACTGTTTTAAATATTGATTATAATAATAATAATAAATGTTTCTTAAGCAGCAAACCAGCATAATATGATTTCTGAAGGATTATGTGACACTGAAGTAATAATGAGTAATAATGATGATAAATTCAGCTTTACATCACAGGAATAAATTGCATTTTAAAATATATTCAAATAGAAAACAGTTACTTTAAATAGTAAAAATATTTAAAAATTGTACTGTTTTTGCTGTACTTGGCTCAAATAAATGCAGGCTTGGTGAGCAGAAGAGACTTCTTTAAAACACATTAAAAATCCTACTGTTCAGAAACATTTGACTGGTAGTGTATATTAATCTAAAATGTAACAAAACCTAAAAAGCAAATCTGAATTTGAGATTTCTGCTTATATAGAAGAGTAAAGTTTAAATATCTTTTATTATTGTATCTGTTAAAGTATTAATATACATTAAAGCTGTTCTTTATGGATCAATAACTCCCTAATCAGTGCTTAAAGTTGTGGTGTTTTGTTGGCACAGGCCATGTTCTCCACGGACCTGATGGAGTCTCGTCAGGAGCGGGTGGCCATCAACGGAGTGGAGCCCCAGATGATTGGCATGCTGGTGAGCTACGCCTACACAGCGGAGGTGGTGATCTCCAAGGCTAACGTGCAGGCGCTCCTGGCGGCTGCCAATCTGCTGGACGTGATGGCGGTGCGGGAGGCCTGCTGCAGGTTCATGGAGCGCCAGATGGATGAGATGAACTGCGTGGGCATTCACTGCTTCGCCGAGGCGCACTCGTGCAGAGAGCTGGAGCGACGCAGCATGGAGTACATCCAGCAGCACTTCAGCACCGTTTGCCAACAGGTGAACTCGACCAGAGGAGTGCCACACTTTAGATGAGCTCTTAAAGTGATGCTAAACTAACACAGCAGGTCCTTGTCAGGGTCAGAAATGAACTTTTCCAGCAATAGGCACACATTTTACCATGTTTAAGTCCATTCCCCTTAAAATCAGCACAGAAAATGCAAAAAAAAAAAAAAAGTTTCTAATATGTTAAATGAAAAAATATATACATACACATATATACTGCCAAAAAAGAATGTGGGGGAAAAAAATCTTTAATACAGTGTGAGCTGATCTGAATGTAATGCCACATTTGACTCATTTTCACATACCACAACAGTCATATTCATTTTAGTTTAATTGTGAAGGGGCATTTTTTGCACCTGTATCTTGAATTTGGGGGGCTTTTTGTTTATTTTGGTGCCATTTTTTCCCTGAGCTGCTGTTATTGTTCTGTTTCACACATTTCAGAAATTTTTTTATCTTTCTACTGCATAGAGAGCTTTCCTGTAGCTCAAATAGTAGAGCGTGGCGCTAGCAACGCCAAGGTCATGGGTTCGATACCCAGGGAAGGCAAGAGCTGAGAGCTGATAAAATGTAAAAAACTGTAACTTGAATGCAATGTAAGTCGCTTTGGATAAAAGCGTCTGCTAAATGCATAAATGTAAATAGAGAGATACATTTTTCCATCTTACCAGTTGTTAATTAATTACCCCTTTAATGGCTAAGAGTGGTGGAAATTATGTATGTGTGTGTATATATATTATATATATATATATATTATATATATTATATATACACACACACATCAATTAAAGCACTGTATCCTACTGTAATTATTTGTATTATCAGTGTAAGTACACAAGAACCCTCGACTAACATTACTAGTGAACTTGAGGGAAAAAAAGAAATGTAGAAAACAGCATGATTTGTGGAAATTGTCTCTGACGTTTTCAGTTTTAAAAAGATGTGACCATATCGAACCAAACAAGGCTGAACCTTGACTCATTTAATTGTAAGTGGTTGACATCATGAGTTCATTATGTTTTGAATTTATGCCTTCTTTCTCTTCGGTTTCTCTTCATCAGGAGGAGTTTCTGTCTCTTTGTGCCGATAAACTGACTGAGATCATTTCAAGTGACCATCTGAATGTGCCAAAAGAGGAGACGGTGTTTGAGGCAGCCGTTGTCTGGCTGGAGAAGAGCCCCTCACGCAGACAGAGCTTCGAGAAGGTCAGTCATAAACCATATTAACGTCTTTGTTCACGTCTTCAGGAAGAGACCCAACCAGTGCTCGTACACTGAGGATTGACTCTTCTACTTTTAAGTAATACTCTAACAATTATATTGACAATTATCATACTAGACTTTGAGCTCGCAAAATTTCTTCAGACAAAATGTGACGTCACACTTTGCGGCATCTTTTTTTTAAAACAAATTCAACATAGCAAATCATGAGAAATCCAAAATGTGGAAATATGCAATCTACTCCACTTTCCTGCAATGCTACAACCCTAGTTTGTGTTATTTCAATTCAGCTAAGAAGTCACGCTGTGAAGTATCAGTCTTCTGTAGGTTAGACCTCTTCAGATGATATGAATTAGCAGGTCAGAGTTGACCAAACCAAACTGTGAACATCTTCAATATGAGCTTGGATTCCCAGTCTTCAGCATTCATATGCGTCTGAATGGAAGTCGGTGGAACAAAAACTGCAGTGTGACCTTCTTTTTAAAGGGGTCATGAGCTGTCTTTGTTTTTTATTTTGTACTGTTCTCTGAGGTCCACTTATAATGCAAAAAACATAATTTAGAAGTAATAGGCTATTTTCTGTCCTGTTTTTAACCCCCCTCATCAGAACGCTCTGTTTGAATAGGCATGGAGGATTATAGACTCAGAAGTAGCAGCATTCATTCGTTCCTCATAGATGGACGCCGCTGGGATTTAGGTTAAAAACGCATAAATAACACAATACATATCAAATGATCTGTAAGAAAAGACAAAGCAATAGTGATCACATAATGAAAACAGTTACTCACACTTGTATGGTGCGACATTACTGTCGGATCCAATATAGTCTTTTAGTTTCAATCTTTCTGAAAATCTTGCGTCAAACTGTGCCTTGTTTGTAAACGAATCCGCTGTAAAATTAACTGAACAAAGGACCGAATTCTTACTGACATAGTCTAGATCTTCATTAAAAATAAATTTAATTCATTCTTTCCTCATGTTGGGATCAGAATGAAGGCAGTGCAAGAACTGTTTTTCCACAGCTTAGCACTACAGCGTCTTCGGAGCATCTTTATCGTTTGGTTTCTGCATAGACTTGTGTTCTTGTCATTTACCTACTACGTGCACAAATCAGTGGGCGGGGCTAAACAGGCAGTGATGTAGAAGCAGGTGTTGATCATCTTCTGCAGAGGTGGTGTTTAGCCACACTATTCTGTCATAAAGTAGAAGATTCCAAAAGTTGTCGTTCTTCGCAGATTGGCTTCAATATAAGCTGTTTTTAGACTAATGAGAAAGTCTTGAGTTCTGAAACTTACAGGATATTTTTAGCGCAATGACCTCTTATGTCAAAAGATCAAGGGAATTTTGGTTTCTCAGTTCATGACCCCTTTAATTATAAATCATCAATGGCTAGTTGATATTTGGACTTTTGGCTTAATAACATGTAGTACTTTGGGTTTAAGGGTTTGTTCTTGGGACACCAAGTTAGATACTGTAAAGCATGTTAAGAAATATGGGGCAAGTTGCTGATAAAGCAAGTATTTGCATTGCAGTGGTCAGAGACATTATTTACATGTGTAAATAATATTACCACAAGAAATGTACAAATAACAGAATGCAGTGTATAATACAGTTCTCACATCATATTAAAAACTTCCAGTGGCAAGTACAATTTAGCTGTTATTTAACGTAGTTGATGTGCTTTATGTATGTGTGTTGATCAGTGGAGATATGTGCATAAAGACCTAAATTAAATCTGTTCAGTGTTCATTATATAAAGTGTCTCTTCAAAAAAACTTGGATTAAACTGCTCGGTACATATGTAGTGTAATAAACATTTCCGTTCAATTTAAAGTCTGTGTCATGGTCAAAATAACATTTCATTTCAAAAAACATCATTTTATTGTGTTACTCCTGGTTAGACACTGTGTTAGCATGCTCCACGTATTGGTGGTTTTTTGTGTCATGTTTCTAAGGGAGGATTGAATTATGATCTCAGTTGAGCGGGTGGGTTCCTCTCACGTGTCAGTGATAGAGCTCCAGCAGATGTCTGGGATTAGCCGCCTTTATGTGTTTTGATGAACTAAGCCTGTGAGAGGTCACATGCTCTGTACAGGCTATGATTATGTAGAGAACAGTCACTTCACATGGATGTGCGAGAAACGTAAATCTAGCCCTGATTGGATGGGGTCGGATTGCTGTGTTTTCATATCATTGTTGCTATGCAGTTATTTAAAGACTAGACCTTAATTACAGCTCTTGAGAAAAGCTCATTGCATATCTCATTGGAATGTAAAGCAATTCTGAATGTACAGGACTGATTTTAAGTTGTATTTAGTAGCGTTTGCCAAGACAAGTGTCATTTTCGCTATTACACATAATTTGGTTTAAAGGGACAGTTCACTCAAAAATGCAAATTGTTATACTCACCCTCATGTCGCTTCAAAACCATAATACTTTGAAACACTTCATAACATACATAATGAAAGCTGAGAGATTTCTGTCCCTCCATTGAAAGTTCATGCAACCAAAACTTTGATGCTTCAAAAAGTTCATGAATACATCATAAAAGTAATCCATATGTATTAAAGGGACAGTTCACCCAAAAATGAAAATTCTGTCATTAATTACTCACCCTCATGTTGTTCCAAACCCGTGAGACCTCCGTTCATCTTCAGAACACAAATTAAGATATTTCTGATGAAATCCGAGAGCTCTATGACCCTCCATAGACAGCAATGATCCTTACACGATCAAGGCTCAGAAACGTAGCAAGGACATCGTTAATATAATCCACGTGCCATCAGTGATTCAACCGTAATTTTACGAAGCTACGAGAATATTTTTGTGTGCAAAAGAAATAAAAAGGACTTTATTCAACAATTTGTCTTTTCTGCGTAACCCTATAGCACCATTTTGGAGAGTATCACATACGTAAAACAACGTATGTTGTTCTGTGTCAGCTGCGTCACACGGATACCTTGTTTTCATTCAAATCAAAGCGTAAACGACATGAGGGTGAGTAATTAATGACAGAATTTTCATTTTTGGGTGAACTATCCCTTTAAGTGGTTTAATCTATGTGTTCTGAAGAGACACAATCACTTTAGGGATATGTTTTATTTATTATTCAATTTATTAATTCATTTTATTCACTTATCAAAAAAAAAAATTATTCAATGCGTTGTAATCAGATTTTGCGCATGATATCCGGATACAATAATGAGGTAAAAGGATCAAAACCACAGCTGATATTGCTTCTGCTTCATTCGTCACATAAGAAATGGAAAATGACTTCAAACACATTGCATTATGGGATACAGTATTCTGTTGATCGTATCCTGCACTGAAATGAATTGTTTATTTAATTTGTATTTAAATTTGTAGACATTTTTAATGACACATTTGTATACAGTTCATAGTCACTTATTGGCCTCATTATTCAGGCTCTCCATAAAACAAACAAAACAAGCCCTACGATTTACTAAAATAACACACATTATACTTTTATTTAATGGTAGTAGATTATTTGTTAATTGAATTTAATAGATTACACTTTTCAGAATAAAACACTGGAAACAATTGGTTTAGCAGATTTAAGGTTTCTCCCATCACTAGGTTCTGGAGCACATCAGGCTGCCCCTCATCAGTCCGTACTACATTCACGACGTTATCGAGACTCTGGATGTTGTGAAGGAATCGCTCAAGTGCCAGAAGCTGATCTCTGAAGCCAAAGACTATTTACTGCTGCAGGACCGCAGAGGAGAGCTGTACAGCCCCCGAGCACGACCTCGACGCGCAACAGGTGACCGCAGTCTCTCTATCGCTAAACCATTCCTGCTACAACGACTTATACATGCTTTATGGCCACTTTTACACTGTCAGCTACATCTGAGCCAATTCCTTTTTAATCTTGGGGTTTTTTTTATCATTGTTATAAGACAGCTAGGATGAGCTAAATGAAGTTTGTTACCATGGACAACTGAGCAATTAGAATGAGAACAAATTTTCAATGTGCATATTTACTGATTATTACCTCCCACATTCAGAATAGTCATAGAAACTTTGTTAACGATAATACCTTTGCTCTGAAATGTAATGTAATGTCCAAAGAAATTCATAGCTCTTATATTTGCTCTTGACATTCTCTCAACCAACATGAAGTGAGGTGCATCATCTGGAGAAGGCACTGTGTCTTGATGACTGTAATCATCCAGTGGCTGCTGTGTGTTTGTCTCTGTCAGGCACAGCTGAGGTGATTGTGACCGTAGGAGGAGAGGATGATAAGGTTGTGCTGCGCAGCGTGGAGAGTTTCGACCCCCTCACCAGCCAGTGGAAGAGTCTGGCCTGCCTGCCCTTCGCTGTCAGCAAACACGGCTTAGTCGTGTCTGGTGAGTGTGTTAAGGGTGTGACACTCAACTTCCTGAGTCAGTCACTCAGTGATGTTTTTAGTTGATAAATAGGGCTAGGCGGTGTATTGTATATTCATTATATAGTCATGCATACATGAACACAAATGACTTGGTGGTTTAAACTAGTTTAAAGCCAGATGAAACAGCGCTGACAAACAGGAGAAACACTGTGCACAATAATACAGTCAGAAGGCTTTTCAGTCTACTTATCGCCATCATTTAACATGGATTTACTGTAATAATAACACTAACTGCACCATGGTATTATGGCAGGAATGTGGGATATTCATATAGACTTATTCTATTATTAAAGGGGTCATATGATGCGATTTCAAGTTTTCCTTTCTCTTTGGAGTGTTACAAGCTGTTCGTGCATAGATAAGATCCCTGAAGTTGCAAAGACTAAAGTCTCAAACCCAAAGAGATATTCTTTATCAAAGTTAAGACTCGACCATGCTCTCCTAAAACGGCTCGTTTAAACACGCCCCACATCTCTACGTCACGGTGTGGGGAGATTTTCATAACACTGCCCAAATGTACATGCAATGATAGAAGGCGTAACTTTTATTCTGGCTGTAGTATTGCTGCTGCCGGAGACGCTGTTTCGTTGTGAAAGCGAAACTACTTTGTTTGGGCTTCCAAAAGAGGACACAACTAGAAATCAGTGGTTAAGTTGTATTTACAACACTGTTCCAGAACAGTTCAACCAAAATATTAGGGTGTGTGCAGTGCATTTTACGGAGGACAATTTCCTGAACCTGGAAGTGTAACATTAGCCTACAATGCTGGCTTGCACAAAGCCTGTTTCTATAAAGTGGGGCAATACCAACTTTGCAAGGATAGTCTGGCACTTCTGACTCACAGACTGTAAGTATGTTTTCATATTTAAAGAATTTGCCACTGACTATTCAAACGCGAGTTTTGAGCAGTGTAGAGTAGTGCTTGTTGTTTCTTCGATCATAAATGCAGACATGGTAATGTTTACTTGGCACAATGCAACGCGACACATAAAAAGACAGTATAAGTCATTATAATCAGTAATTATGTCCCCACTGGATGCAACAAATGCCTCGTTTATAATGGGTTTTATTGTTTTTGTGTCGTCGTGCCGGGACACGGCATCACAATGCACTGGATAGCTGGCCAATCAGAGCACGCCTCGCTTCTCAGAACGATGAGCTTTGTAAAAATCAAAGCGTTTCAGAAAGGCGGGGCTTAGAGGAGCAACAATAATGTACAGTATGTGGAAAATAATGTGTTTTTTGAACCTTAAACTACATAAACACATTGCATTACACCAAATACACAAAATAATGTTCTTTTTAGCAATATCATATGACCCCTTTAATGTAGACGTATTCAGTGTATTAAAGGAGTAATGGAATATAATTGCAGTGTTTTTGTGATTAATCTATAGCTTTTGTGCATTTATACTAAATGTATTTAGATTACTGTTTTTCATACAAATAGAAACCATTTAGTTATATTTTTACCATGGTGTTAAGGTATTGTTATATTGGTTCACATAAATGAACATGAATAAATATTATCCTTCTGTTCATTATGTGAAAATATATCTTGGCTGTTTTAAGTAGATTTTTACTGTATTTTACTTCTTGCGTGAAAAATTAGGAAACCGTTTACAAGTAAATATTTGAATATCATGAGATTTACACTATTGTTCAAAAATTTGCAGTCTGTCATAAGTCTTTTATGCATGCCAAACCTCCATTTGCTTGATCAGAAATACAGTAAAACTCTGAAATATTACTATAATTTAAAATGTTTTTTTTATTTTAATATACTTTAAAATATAATTTATTCCTGTGATCAAAGCTGAATTTTCAGCATCATTACTTCAGTCTTCAGGGTCACATGATCCTTCAGAAATCATAATAATATGCTGATTTGCTGCCCAAAAAACATTTCTTATTATTAGCAATGTTGAAATCAGACATGCCGCTTAATATTTTTGTGGAAACAGTGGTACATTTTTTTCAGGATACTTTGAATAAAAGTTCAAAATAACAGCATTTATTAGAAAAGATTTGTTTTTCTAGTGTTATTAAAAAATAAAAAATCTTACTGACCCCAAACTTTTGACCAGTTGAGTAAATTGGGTCCAGTTGGGGCAGTCGTGGCCTAATGGATAGAAAGTTGGACTTGTAACCCCAAGGTCGTGCGTTCGAGGCTCAGGTCGGCAGGGATTGTAGTGAATAACCCGCGCTCTCTCCACTCTCAATACCACGACTGAGGTGAGACCCTTGAGCAAGGCACCTAACCCCCAACTGCTCCCCGGGCGCCACAGCATTGGCTGCCCACTGCTCCGGGTGTGTGTTCACTACTGTGTGCATGCACTTGGATGGGTTAAATGAAGAGTATGGGTCACCATGCTTGGCCACACACCCCTTCCCTTCCCTTATTATTAAATAAATGAGTTTAAGTGCCAGTGGTCAGAAATAAGCCATGTTTTTCTTGGTCTGAATTGCGTTTGTGTTTATTCAGGCTCCATGCTGTATTTGGCTGGCGGTGAGTTTCCAGACGGCTCAGCCAGTAGAGAGATGTGGCGCTATGACCCGTGTTTTGACTCCTGGTCAGAGATGGCACCCATGAACGTGGCTAGATCAGAACTGGGTAAGGACCACCAAATTTGTATAAACATTTACAAAGAGCAGGTGGTTTATGCTGCGTTCCATTCAGCTCCAAAAGATGGGTTTCCAAAAAGAGTCAAAGTTACATTATGAATACTTTTAGTAAATGTTTCCAGGTACCTGGTAACTGATCTCCTCTGTTCACACACCTTTTGAACAGTTCTCCTCAATTTGGTTGCAAGGAAATGTTTTTGTTGACTATAAAACACCTGCAGAGCTAATAGTAGCATTGCCATTTTTTATTGTCACATCATTTTCCAAATATCAGAAAACTGAATGCTTTCATGGTCAGAAATTGGCAGACTTAAGTAGGACTATCCCACATCCAACTTGGGATGGAACGCAGCATTTCAGCCCACCCTACTGTTTGAAAAATTAAAATAAGCCAGAATCTACAAGAGCGTTGTGCTGTTTTTCAGGGTTGGTGATGCTGGATGGATATGTGTTCGCTGTGGGCGGCTGGGAAGGCCGTTCTCGCCTGGACTCTGTTGAGTGTTATAATCCACAGACAAACACATGGCAGTTTATGGAATCGGTCAAGATGGCAGTCACCAGTCCGGCTGTGGTGGCGCTGGATGGATTACTCTATGTGACAGGTAACAGGTTTGCTCCAGCATAAGCTTCAGAATTGATTGCTTGATTCCAGAATATCCAGGTTAAATACAACTGTATGGACAGCATGTGGCCTGATGTTGTTTACCACAGAAAATAATGTCAATATAGACTATAAATGTCTGGAATGCGCACTGGTTACACTGCCAGTCAATGCTAGATAACATGCTCTTAAATAGAATATATATCTGAATGATTGACAACAAGAACAACCAATATATTTTTCTTACTCATTTTGGGATGCTGATTAGAGAAATAGTGCCTGTTTTACATCACACTTTCTTACAAAATATTAACATTTCGCAGATTTTTTTTTTTTTTTCTTTCAGCAGTCATTTGTAAGGTGAAAAAGTCTTGTATTTTCCCTTTATCCCCATAAAAACTACACAAAGACAAGATTCCTATCTTCCTCTGAGCCTGGTGACAACTATTTGTTCAATTATCAGCTGATTTTCACATGTAGGAATGATTGTCCAGACATTTTTATGCCTAATTCTGATTTCAAGATTAGAATAATGGCTTGTGACTGAAAATGTGAAAATGTATAACCTGCGTTTTACTGCTGCATACGTGGGTGTTTGCTTTCAAAACGGCAACAGAAAATTACAGATTTCGAGAAAAAAAAGGTTTATTTATAGACTTATGTCAAGTTCTTTGACATTAAATTATTTGAACATATCTTTCCACTCCTTTGCCAATTATAAGTAAAGTTATAGATTCTAAATACATATTTTTGTTATTGAAATGAAAACCTTTGGCATTAGATAGTCTTTGTTTTTGATAAGTGCATTAAAGCTGATACATAGTATATATATATATGTTGAAAAATGTCATTCTCATTTTGTGAAAATACATGCATATATACATCTCATTAGGAAATATTTGGTAATATTTTGCAAATTAGCAGAAATAGTTTTTTTTTTTTTAAGGGCTGTGTAATATTCCCTTTTGAAACCACAGGAGGTGCTGTTTTAGAAGATGGCGACGGCACAAACTTGGCACAAGCGTACAACCCTAAAACCTGCGTGTGGACCGAGGTGGCGCCCATGCAGATCGCCCGCTCTGGATCTGCTGCCTGCATCCTGAAGGGCAAGATATACGTCATCGGTGAATATGGAGGCTTTTATTTAATTATCAGTTTGAGTTTATCCTGTAGAGCAGTGGATCACAGTTGTTCCTCTCTAGGCGGCTGGCATGCTTCCACCGAGAACACGGATAAGGTGGAGTGCTATGACCCCAAGACCAACAAGTGGACCATGTGTGCTCCCATGAAGGAGAGACGCTATCGACCCGGTGTGGCGGTGGTGGACGGAAAGATTTACGTTTTAGGAGGAGAGGAGGGATGGGACAGGTGAGAGACACTAGGACACTATTAAATCTGTTTTAAATCTTGGTTTCTATGTAGACCTGCGTGTTCGCCTCTCTCATAAACACTACATGTGCAAATCGGTGGAGCAGGGCTAAACAGGCAGTGATGTAGAAGCAGGCGTTGATCATCTTCTGCGGAGACCATGTTTATCCACATTATAATATCATAAAGTGGCATATTCCACAAGCTGTTGTTTTGGCAAACTGCCTTCAGTATAAACTGTTTATAGATTAACAAGAATGTTTTGAGTTCTAAAGGCCATGACCCCTTTAATAATATATTCAAAAAGTATCCCTAATTGAATTTGAACTGGATTTTTGACTTTCATGAGCTGTAAGCTCTAATCATCAAAATTAAAACTAAGAAAACTTTTTAAATGTTTTACTTTACATGTAATGAATCTAGAATATATGAAAGTTTCACTTTTTTGAAATAAGTTACAAGAAAAAAAAATAACTTTTTCACGATTTTCAAAATTTTTGAGATGCACCTGTGTGTGTGTATGTATATTTTTTTAATTATTTTGTAATATTTAATTATTGTTTTTAAATTAAGTAATGGTGCCCTATGAAATTTATTTTCTCAGAAATTCTGTTTTAGTCAAATGAAATTTGAACTTTTTTTTTCACACAGAGACACATAGAACATGCAGACTTCATAATCTTTTTGTGGTTTTATATTCACAGACACTAGTCCATATCGCGATTTGATTAACTTTACAGCCATTTGTTTTATTTACATTTGCAAATTCTGTGACGTTCCATGTTATACTGTATTTTATATTATGACTTGATTCTGTGTTTTCCACATTGTGGAAGTCTTACTATACTCAATCTGAGGCCTGCTAGCTATGTCCGCTGTCTATTAAGTGTTTCTGACCGAACTGACTTCCCCTGCAGGTATCATGACACTATAGAGCGGTACTGTGAGGAGTCGGACAGCTGGGAGATCGTCGGAGAAATGCCCACCAGCCGCAGCTGGCTGAGCTGTGTCTCTCTGCAGCTCCGGAAGGACACTCACGCAGGCAGCCCCCCCGGCACTGCCTTGGAGACGGAGTTTCCCGTGGACTGAGCGCACCGGGGCTCCACCTGCATCACTGCCGGCCGGGACGGAAGGCCAGGGGGCAGCTTTCAGAGAGCCATGCTCCACAAGAGCTATTTAAGGAACAGAAAAGGTCCGACCCAAATGCTGGAGGGTCTTCAGAAAATACTCGTGTCATAAGCTGTGCTTTCTCCAGTCTGGCCCTCTGCCACGATGTGAGGCTGGATGGATTGATGATATCTGTGGTGATTGTGTGTGTGTGTGTGTGTGTGTGTGTGTGTGTGTGAGCCGCCATCCCAGAGTCTCCACAGTATCAGTTCAATGTGATGTTCAAGTGACGTACAGGGTTCCTTCCATGCGCTGAGCACCTCATGATTGTGACTTGTACAAGTACTTTGTTTTCTAACAGTGTTGTAGTGAATTTTGTAATTTTTGTATGGTGATTTTTGTTGTTGTTTTTGTATTTATTAGAAGTTTTCTGTTGTTTTGAGAGATTTATGGAGTAACTAGCACAGATACACTGTAACATGACTTTCTTTAAAGAGATAGTTCACCCAAAAATGAAAATTCTGTCATCATTTACTTACCCTCAAGTCATGTATGAGTTTTTCTTTTGTTGAACACACACTGATGGTAACCAGTTTATGGTCCTCATTATGGAAGTAAGTGGGGACCAGAAACTGTTTGGTTACCAACATTCTTCAAATTATCATCTTTTGTTTTTAACAGATGAAAGAAATTCATACATGTTTAGAATTAACTTGAGGGTGAGTAAATGATGACAGGATTTTCATTAAAGGTGAACTATCCCTTTAAAACCGTAATTAGTCTTTATATTGTGCACAGTTTGTATGTATGCCCAAATAACCTTCTACATTTGCCAAAATGCTTAGCATACAGCTGAGCACAGTGCGCTGGGTACTGTATCCCACAATGCAATGTGTTCAGCTTGATCGTCCACAGTATGAAGAATGAACCTGAATTACAGCTGCAATTTTACCATCTTTCCTTGACTCATTGTTTGCTTTTCTTAAAGACTTCTTTAGCTAAGACTGAGTTAAAAAGGAATAATATAAATGACAAGCAGCTCATGCATATGTGTACAGTATGTGAATCAGATAATGCTAAGTTTATGGTTCTTATTACAATCCGAAATCCGACTGGATTCTCTCATTTATAAAACTCAATATTGGTGATGTGATCTCAATACTCACAAATTCTTTCAACATACATAACCGTTAAGGTCAGTACAATTTTTTTTTTAATTAAATACTTTTATTCAGCAAGGATGCATTAAATTAATTAAAAGTGACAGTAACGGTGTCACAAAAGATTTAAATTTTAAATAAATGCTGCTTTTTTGAACTTACTATTCATCAAACAATCTTGAATAAAATGTATCTTTCCACAATAAATAGGTAGCAGCACAACTGTTTTCAACATTGCTAATATTCAGAAATGTTTCTTGAGCAGCAAATCATATTAGAATGATTTCTGAAGGATCATGTGACACTGAAGACTGGAGTAATGATGCTGAAAATACAGCTTTAACATGAAAACTTCAATTTATTACATTTTAAAAAATAAAATCAAAATTGTAATATTTTGCAATTTTATTGTTACTGTATTTTTAATCAAATAAATGCAGCCTAGGAGATTTCTTTCAAAAACAAAAATTACTGAACCCAACATTTTTAACAATAGCATACAATCACTAGTGAAGTTCATAATTATAGTATAATTACTGTATACAAATAGGGATGCAGAACATATGTATCCTGGAGTTTGTGTTTTATTACAAGTCTGTACAATGATCGCTATATATATATATATACACATACATATACATATATACACATATATATATATATATATATACACACATATACATATACTATGAGGTGCCAAACAGGAAATAATTATATAAAAATCTGAATATATAAATGTAAATTGTGAATATAGACGTAAATCTGAATATATAGTTATAATTCTGAATATATAAATGTAAATTGTGAATGTAGATGTAAATCTGTATAGTTATAAATTTGAATATATAGTTATAATTCTGAATATACAGAAGTAAATCTGAATATATAAATGTAAATTGTGAATATATAAAAGTAAATCTGAATATATAAAGGTAAATCTGAATATATAGTTGTAATTCTGAATATATAAAGGTAAATCTGAATATATAGTTGTAATTCTGAATATATGAAGGTAAATCTGAATATATAGTTGTAATTCTGAATATATAAAGGTAAATCTGAATATGTACTTATATTTCTGAATATATAAATGTAAATCTGAATAAATAGTTATAAGTCTGAATCTATAGAAGCAAATCTGAATATATTCTCACAATTATTGCTGTTCATCGTAGCCTATTCACCCTGTAACTAGATTATTTTAATTTAGTAGAACAGCTAGAATAAGCAAATTTATATCAGTTTAACTGAGAACTAGTGAATTAGAATCAAATCAAATCTGAAAATCAGTGTCAATATCAAGCCCTATTAATTTTTCATACAAATGTAGAGTGATTGTTATAAACTGTACACAACTGTCTCATAGGTTGTTTATATACAGAAAAATAGTAAGAATCTATTTCCTAGATTAGAAAGGTGAATATGCTATTGTTTTAATTTCTAATCAAGATTTCCCTCATTTCCTGGTAGATTAAATCTCATTTCGCTTGTAAGGACTCTAGCTGTTGTGCATACTATTGAAACAATCAATAACTCCAGCTTACTTCCGGGTGTGCGACTAGGCTACTACATCTGTGACACTTGCTCTGATGCATCAAAGGCCATTCAGAGCACTGAGCAGCTTCTCGCTGTGAATGGCACACTGCCTGTCCAATGTGAGATGCTTGAAAGGCCTAAATCTATATATTCACAATTTACATTTATATATTCAGAATTACAACTATATATTCAAATTCACTTCTATATATTCACAATTTACATTTATATAATATACACTTATAACTATATATTCAGATTTACATTTATATATTCAGGCTTATAACTATATATTCAGATTTACATTTATATATTCAGAATTATAACTATATATTCAGATATACATTTATATATTCAGACTTAACTATATATTCAGATTTACTTCTATATATTCAGATTTACATGTATATATTCAGAATTATAACTATATATTCAGATTTACTTCTATATATTCAGACATAACTATATATTCAGATTTACTTCTATATATTCAGAATTATAACTATATATTCAGATATACATTTATATATTCAGACTTAACTATATATTCAGATTTACTTCTATATATTCAGATTTACATTTATATATTCAGAATTATAACTATATATTCAGATTTACTTCTATATATTCAGACTTAACTATATATTCAGATTTACTTCTATATATTCAGATTTACATTTATATATTCAGAATTATAACTATATATTCAGATTTACATTTATATATTCAGATTTACTTCTATATATTCCCTTATAACTATATATTCAGATTTACTTCTATATATTCAGACTTAACTATATATTCAGATTTACTTCTATATATTCAGACTTATAACTACATTCATATTTACATGTATATATTCAGAATTATAACTATATATTCAGATTTACATTTATATATTCAGACAAAACAATATATTCAGACTTATAACTATATATTCACAATTTACATTTATATATTCAGATTTTTATATAATTATTTCCTGTTTGGCACCTCATAATATACATATATACATACATATATATACACATATATATAACTTTATAACTATTATTTTAAATGTTCTACCATGTCAAACAAACTTAATTCTCGTAATTTAAAAAAAAAAAAAAAATTACAAAAACAGCTATTATATTTTTCTTTCCTCAATATAAATGTACATGTGCTCGTCCAATGGCAAAATGAGAAAGTGACAAGTAAACACTTTAAAACTTAACATACACAGAGCAAATCATAATTAAAAATTACAATTTAGGTGGTAATTGACAAACGAGGGAAAATCAGAACTGCAGATGTGCGGAAGAGTTCTCAGACCAGCAGTCTCTCGATGGCCATCTGCACCGACTGAATCTGAGGCTTGAGCTGAGAGCCTTCCTTAATGGTGACCGAGGTGGCGATGATGGGCCGGGACACCCCGCACGCGCGGCCCAAGGCCTGCTTGGAGCGCACAAACACGTACGGGACGTTCTTGTCCTCACACAGCAGAGGCAGATGAAGGATGATCTCCAGAGGCTCAGCATCGGCAGCCATCACGATGAACTCCGCAATGCCACGGTTCAGGGTTTTAGTGGCTGGAACAAATCCACAAGAAATTTAGTCACATCCCGTGCAGCCAGACTTCTGATTTGATCGTTTCCAGTATGTTTATCTACCTTCATTGGCCCCTTTTCTCAGTTGTTTGTAATTGGCCGCTTGTTGAACCAAGTCAAGGATGGTTTTGGTGAGAGTGGCATCAGCCAGAGGATAAGCTTTAGGATTCACGTCTGATTCAGCCTGGAAGAGACCAGCATTTATCAAGTCGAAGACAACACACACTATAAGCATGACATGTGCCTCTATGCGTCCCAACATGAAAACGGGAGATCTCTAAGCTGACTAGACAACATATGAGGTCCTACATTAATATCTTATAAACAAATATGGCTCAAAACAAACCAGCATGTTACAGGTGTCGCACGTGGGTTGGTTTACTGAGTTACATAAATGAAATACATTAAAACACCGAGTTTTTAAACAAGACAACCACGAAAACTACTTCTAACCACCACGATTTTTTAACTACGAGTGTAAAATCATCCCATAAAAACCAATCATACAAAAGAAAACAGCAGCACGCGCTGCACACATTCTGTCCTAATCGACATCTAACCGCTAGATAAACACTGTGATTATCAAACACATGTTTACCATTTCTGCAAGCTCTGATTTAGATGTCTGTAGACATGAACGCAAGTGGTCCTCTCGGCGTGTGCTTCACGGAGGACAAGCGGACCGCTGCGGAGTTTAAAGTTTAAACGGATCTCGGGTAGAACGGCGAACGTTCAGCGCGCGCTGCTGCTGGCGCTTCCGCTGACGTCATCAAAACGCGACCGCGAGACCATCAGACGTTTAGGAAAGTATCGAGTTCAAAATTTGTCTTATGTTTTGTCTCATTGGGTCTCTTTATTGAACGGAAAATTGATTTGCTGGAAAAAAAAGTGTGGTTGTTATCACAGAAATATCATCTTAGAAATAAGATTAAAGACGTTTCTTATAAGCTCATTCATAGATTTTATCCAGCAAATCATTATTTACAAAAATTTAAAAAAGGAATAAATGTAAATTGTATTTTTTTTTTGTAATGATTATGACATATTGATATATTTTGGCACTGTACATACTCTGTTACACTTTGGTGTAAGGTCAAAAAATGTATTAGCGGAAATATTCAGTGTTTAAGACTTTCTTCGCTCTTATGGGAAAATGTACTCTTTGGCTTTACTGACTATCCTGACCGAGAGGAACAGTACTTTTGCTTAATTAATTTACTTATTCTATTGACCAAATTTCATATTCATAAGTGTAAATATACCAACTGAAATATGTATTTATATTGACAGTATCAGAGACTCTGCGATACTCTGTGTTTATATATATATATATATATATATATATATATATACGTACATGTGTATGTATGTATATCTTGTATTTTTGGTTTGAAATCTTATACAGTAAGATTTTGTTTGCTGTATTTTGTCCTTATGTCTTTTTTCTTTTTCTTTTCTTATTTTAATTCTTGATAACATATTGTATGCTATTATTCCTTGAATAAAAAAAATAATAATAATAAAATAAAAAAAGTTCAAAATTTGCTTTAAGGTCTCTTTTTTTTTAAAGGAAGATTGCATTCACTTTTTAAAATTTATTTTGCTGAATAAATAATAACAATATAGCCTACATGAACTTTCGTTCAAATTCAGATAAAACAACATACAATGTATTCAAAACTAAAATGGAAAAAAGAACAAGACAAAAAGGGAAAAAAATGCTACAGAACTGGGTATGAAAATGTCAAATAAATACGCATAGCTACATTATTCTGTACTTTCTGTACACCTTTCAGTCAAAAGAACTAAATGTGTGTGTTTTTTTTTTATTATTTGTAAACGTTCCTTTATGAATGTGAAATTTGGGCAAAATTATAAGTAAATTAAAAATAAAAGTATTTTTCGTCCTCTTTAGAACATTCAGTGACGCCAAAAAGTACATTTTCCCACAAAGCAGTTTAATTTGAACACTAAATATTTTCATTGATATATTTCTGTATCTCTAGATACTGTATCTAGATTTGATAAAATGTATGTTCTTGCTCTTTCCTAGTACGTCTTGACTATTTTATAGCATCTCATTAATATTAAACAGCTCGTCGTTCCGGTGTGTCCATATATGGTGTCGCGTCGAGGCGCAGTGGATTGTGGGTAGGTCTTCGGATCGGCCATAGCTGTCTTTCCCAGCGACTGAAGGAGAGAAGCGGAGACATGACGGGGTTCAGAGGTTTCACTCATCTCTCCGTGAGTCCTCTTTCTCTCAGTCTGCGCTGCTTTCTCCTCTCTATTCACATGTCGTGTTTCAAATACATACGAACCTCTTAGGGTCACTAGAAACGTGTCATCGCGGGGCTGCAGGCTAATGTTGCTAGTGTCATTTATGAGCCGGTGTTTGACACGCAGCTGCTGTAAACTTTCCTCTGGACGCTGGAAAACCTCAAATAAAAGCCAGTCATTCAAAGGGAGCCCAGAGGCGTCTGTTCTTGGGAGTCCCGATGGCTCTTCCGGTGGTGGTTGTTTGTAAATCCCCTGTGCTGGTGTGTTTCTGTGATGAAGGTCATGGCACTGTGGTGCTGTACTTCCAGTGACAGAGCTCACGGACACATGTGACCTTTGAACCCGGTCTCTGTGTGATCTGAGAGCCTGATCGTCCAGGATGAGACGCTCAGATCATGGTTTCCATGTCCTTGAAAAACCTGTGAATGTCAGAGAGACTTAAAGTCGTGATTTCCAGGTTTGGGGAAGTCTACATTGATAAGTAAATACAGTAATAATGAGTTGATAAAAAGTAAAAGTTTAGGTAAGTTAGAGGATTTAAAGAATTTCACTGGTTTTACAATTATTCTTTTTGAGGTCAGTCTATGAAATTATTTTCTAAATCTTTATCCAATAATCCCATATGACTGAAAAAAATAATTGGTGGGAAATTTGTACTGCAATCCACCTTTTTCCTACGCCCCGTGACACTTTTTGCTCAAATTTTGGGAATAACTTCCGTTTACACTGTAAACAATCAGCAAAAGGTTCGCTCCATGACCGCAATTATAAGCATTTTCAAAAACTGGGTACTATGAGGTGACGTTATTTTACTCACCCTTCAACCATCGATCATTAAAGGGGTCATATGATGCGATTTCATGTTTTGCTTTTTCTTTGGAGTGTTACAAGCTGTTTGTGCATAGATAAGATCTGTAAAGTTGCAAAAACTAAAGTCTCAAAACCAAAGAGATATTCTTTATAAAAGTTGACTCGTCCACGCCCCCCTAAAACACCCCATTTAAACATGCCCCCACATGTCTACGTCACAATGTGGGTAGATTTTCATAACACCGCCCAAACGTATATGCAAAGAAAGAGGGGGTGACTTTTATTCTTGCTGTAGTATTGTTGCTGCCGCCGGCGCCATGTCCTGGAGACGCTGTGTTTCATTGTGAAAGAGAAAGTACTTTGTTTGGGCTTCCAAAAGAGGACACAACTAGAAATCAGTGGTTAAGTTATATTTACGACACTGTTCCAGAACAGTTCAACCCAAATATTAGAGTGTGTGCAGCGCATTTTACGGAGGACTATTTCCTGAACCTGGAAGAGTGGCCTACAATGTGAACACTATAAAGTGGGGCAATTCCAACTTTGCAAGGACAGTCTGGTGCGTCTGACTCACAGCCTGTAAGTACATTTCGATATTTAAAGAATTTACTACTGACTATTCAAAGCGAGTTTTGAGCAGTGTAGAGTAGTGCTTATTGTTTGGCGTTTCTACAATCACATGCAGACATGGTGTTATGTAATTATGTCCCCACTGGATGCAACAAATGCCTCGTTTATAGTGGGTTTTATTGTTTTTGTGTCGTCGTGCCGATTTGGCCAATCACAATGCGTTGGATACCTGGCCAATCAGAGCACACCTCGCTTCTCAGAATGATGAGCTTTGTAAAAATCGACGCGTTTCAGAAAGGCGGAGCAACAATGTACAGTATGTGGAAAAAAATGTGTTAACGGCGTAAACACATTGCATTACACCAAATACACAAAATAATGTTCTTTTTAGCAACATCACATGACCCCTTTAAATCATTCTAGTCATTATAGTAATATAGCAATTACATTTTACAGCATCCGTGTGAAAACAAACCTGGAAAGAGACATGAGGATTTGAGGAGAAAAATGAAAGATTTTTAGTGCATGGTTTATATCGTAAATTATATCAGGAGACCACAAATGCACAGTATATGTTGTCTTTTTCATGTACTTACAGCAGAATACAAAGGAAACATGAAAATAATCAGGAGGAAAATAATGCAGCAGGCTGAAAAGAGCTATTCTATAGATGTTTGGTGTTGTTATATCACGTCACATTAATATATCAAACGCAACATTATTCTCCTGACTTCTGAAAGTAGAAAGTTAATCATAATTTACAGCCTATTCAGTCAAAATGACGGATAAGGGTTATTTGTAGCGCAATCTTGTGATTTAAAATGATTTATTGCAGTCTTTTTGAGTGGAACTTCCCCAAACCAGACGTGCCTGCCATAATTTAAAACACAGTAGGCTCATTAGGAAAAAGGTGGATGTATTTTACAGAAATATCTAGGTGTGATAAACTGCACAACAGTTTTCGTACTTATCGTATTTGTCATATTTTCCTATCAAAATGCTTGCTACGGATGCGAAAATGCAGAAATTGAACCTAGTCCGATTTTTTTTATTTTTATTATTATATTTTTTTTTATGACAGACGAAAGTTTCGGAGGCAGTGTGTAAACATGATTGACACAACATGAGGTCGTATTTATTTTTCAACATGCGGTGTGCAATGGTCTTAGTCTTGAGACCCTGTTTACTCACATAGAGTGTTTTTCACAGAGACGATGTTACGCCGCCGCCAGGAGGAGCGAGGCATTGACTGAACCTCTGGTCACCCGAAAACCTGCAGCAGCACCAGCCCTCGCTCCTCAGGACGTCCAGGTAATGGAAATGGATATATAATGTTATGCTTTCAGTGCAAATCACTGCTTAAACCCTCTACTTTTACTTACTTAATACTGTTTTCTGTAGGTGTCCAAGCTTCCCAACGGTCTTCTTGTCGCCTCTCTGGAGAACTACTCTCCCGTCTCTAAAATCGGTGTGTTTGTGAAAGCCGGCAGTCGATATGAGACTGCAGAAAACCTGGGGGTCACTCACATCCTGCGATTGGCAAGCAATCTGGTATGTTCAGGACAATTAGAAGTAGTTTTAATGAATGTATAATCAAACAAGTTAACTACTTTTATCTGAATTTGCTCTGTTGAAATTTGAGTTTAGTGTGAGTTGATCATACATGCAGATGAATTTTTTGGTAGGTTTGTAGGTTTCATAGTAGTGAATCTGTGCTGTGTTTCAGACCACTAAAGGTGCGTCAGCATTCAGGATCTGTCGGGGTCTGGAGGCAGTGGGCGCCAGTTTGAGGTCAGGTTCATATTTATACATAACTGCTTTGAAACACATTATGTATTGCACTCTCAATCATTTCTTTAAACATCATGTTTTTGTTTTTAGTGTGACGTCATCGAGGGAACACATGGTCTATTCTCTGGACTGTCTAAGGGATGATTTGTGAGTATCTCTGTAGTAAATGAGCTGTAGATAAGAGACCCGGTCACTTTAGTTTGGAGAAAAATTCTCACTATTAGCTATGACTTTTGTCCTAATTACTGCTTATTAATAGTTAGTAGTTGTTAAGTTTAGGTATGGGGTTAGGGATCTAAAATATGGTCATGCAGAGTAACTTACTAATAAACGTACTGATAACGTGCTGTATAAGTACTAATAAACAGCCAATATGCTAGTAATATGCATGCTAATAAGCAACAAGTTAATAGTGAGAATTGGTCTTTAAAATGAAGTGTTGCCTAAGACCCGATGTGCATAAAACACACTACAGTTAAACAGTCTGGGGTCTGTAATTCATAATAATTCATACCTTTTTTCAACTAGAATGCATTAAATTAATCAAAAGTAACAGTAGATGGTTTTCCATTGTTACAAAAGATATCTATTTCAAATAAATGCTTTTGAATGTTCTATTGATCAAAGAATCTTAAAAAAATGTATCAGTTTTCAGCATTGATAATAGTAAGAAATGTTTGTTTAACAGCAAATTAGCATATCGGAATGATTTCTGATGGATTGTGTGAAAATATCTTCATGGAACATGATCTTTACTTAATATCCTAATGATTTTTGGCATAAAAGAAAAATCAATCATTTTGACCCATGCAGTGTATTTTTGGCTACAAATATACCCCAGCGACTTAAGACTGGTTTTGTGCTCCAGGGTCACATATTCAAATTAAAAATCACTATTTGAATTATTCAGATTTGAAAATGAAATGGGAATTGTGTGCATTATGAATGTGTTTCCTGTGCAGTGACGGCATCATAGAGTACCTGGTCAATGTGAGCACTGCTCCTGACTTCAGACCCTGGGAGCTGTCTGACCTCTCGCCGAGGGTCAAGATAGACAAGGCCGTGGCGGACCAGAGTCCACAGATTGGTACATTACACCCATTCATATAAATGAGTGTGAAGACTCGGCTCATGCAGCATCTGATGCTGATGAGATGTTTTGTCTGTCACAGGTGTTCTGGAGAAGTTGCATGAAGCTGCGTATAAGAACGCTTTATCCAACTCTCTGTACTGTCCAGACCACATGGTGGGGAAGTTTAGTGTTGATCTTGTAAGTGACTGACAGCAGCTTCTGATCATTTCACAATTCTGTCTCATAATGTTACCTTATTTAAGCTGAGCCATATGCAAACACACGTCTCTTTCTGTTTTCACATTCTAGCTGCAACAGTTCTTTGCCAATAATTACACCAGTGCAAGAATGGCCCTCGTTGGATTAGGCAAGTCTTTCTTATGAATGTGCATAGAGTGCTGCCAACCTGGACGTTCGCATCGCCCTCGTTACCTCAACAAAAACTCAATAGGATTTTTCCATTGGCTTTTAGATGATTGTAGAAAGTAAGCTCCGTGACCAGCAAAAGTTTATGATTCTTACATGTTTTCTTCAACATGATAATCTTCACAAATGAACACAGCTTTTATTCAAATTTGAAGCTTCAGTAAAATTGGCTGAAAAAAAAAAAAAAAAAAAAAAAAAGGACTA
>JAFVLL020012146.1:22500-27952 GCA_021397915.2 Tor tambroides | reverse complement strand
AGGCTACACTTCAGCCAAAATGAATTAATAAAAAAAAAAGTAACGGACAAACGCACCATATTGTAATGGTAACGGAGTTATTTTATTTAAAAAGTTATGTGTTAGAATGCTAGTTACTGTCAAAAGTAACTGCGTTACAGTAACGCGTTATTGCCCAACACTGATCATGAGATTTTCTTCCCACTTTCAATTGTTTTACTTCAATGATAGGTTAGAATTTTGTGAATTTTTTTGAATGAAAGATCAAAAGGATAAACAATGCAGATTTATTTTCACAGCCACATTTGCTCAGATTTACCAAGGGTGCCAATATTAGTGGAGGGCACTGTAGTTGCTTGATTGAGGACTAGTTCAATCAAAAATGTAAATTCTGTCATTATTCACAGTCACTCTGATGTTGTTCTAAAGCTGTTTTCAATACAGTGACTGTGGTTTTTATTTGTGGGTGAACTGTTCCTTTAATGCTGACATTGTGAAGTGAGTGAGTGAGTGACATCTGTATTGATCTCTCTGTGTCTGCAGGTGATCAATGCAGCCATGGCACAGGTGACGGCTGTGGCTGAAGGAAGACTTACTGTAGATGACCTGACTAGAGCCAAGTGAGTCAATTAACACCAGCCAGTCAGAAGATGAAATGAAACGCTAATCTCAAAGCTTTTAACGCCCATAATGCCTTTCTATATAAACTGTGCTTTTTGGACTAATAAGAATGAATGTGCTTGTAATGTCAGGAAGTGTTTCTACAGCTACAGTTTTTTATTTGCAGTAATGTCCTTTAATGGAGTCAGTTTTGACGTCATGTTAGTTGTTTCTGTCAATGTTGACATCAGTGGTATTGTGTGTTTTCAGGACCCAGCTGAAGACTGATTATCTGATGTCTTTGGAGAGTTCAGAGGGTCTGCTGGAGGAGCTGGGAGTTCAGGTTTTGAGCAGTGGAGCCTACAGCTCACCACAGTCTGTGACGCAGAACATCGACTCTGTGACCTCCAGTGATGTTGTCAAAGTAAGTCCTTTATGTAAATCATGATAAGTTAACTTTTCCTTAATCTTTTGAGTTCACATGCAACAAGAACCTAAGAAACAGGAAAAGCCATGGTGAGAATATCACCATGAGCATAACTGGCATTGATTAAAAAAAAAAAAAAGGCAGGTTTTTTTGTTTGTTTTAAGAAAATATTCGGTCTCCATCACTGAACAGTTCTTAAGCCTTAAACCTATGAAAATTAATATGGATCTAGCTCTGTCTGATTAATTTAGGTGTTTAGATTAAAGGGTTAGTTCACCCAAAAATGAAATTTCTGTCATTAATTACTCACCCTCATGTCATTCCAAACCTGTAAGACATTTACAGTTTATCTTCGGAAAACAAATTAAGATATTTTTGATGAAATCCGAGAGCTTTCTGACTCTCTATAAACCTTTAAGGTTTATCAGTCTGAAGGTTTTTCCGTCCAATTGAGCCATCAATCCGATTATAAAAGCATTACTAGGTAGGGCTGTCGCGGTGAAGGAATTTCCCTCGCGGTAATTTTGAGTGGCTCAATAGCGCGGTATGCAGTATTACTGCATATATATATATATATATATATATATATATATAATCTGTGTGTATGTGATGTAAGAAACCAATGAAACCGAAACTAAATCGCGTTGAAACAGGAAGTGAAGTAAACAGAAGAGAATGACAAAATCCACATAACAAAACATAAACCTGACAATAAGATCGTTAGTCTATTGTTAGCCTATATAACAGTTAGTTCTGATCCTCGAATCTGAATGACAAGACTTTTTCTGCTGATATTTCACCTGCGTGTGGACGGGATGTCAGTCAGTGCAGTTTCATTGTTGCGCCACAAGGTGGCGGCAAGAGACCGTCTTTGAGTGAGTCTTTAAACCGTTCATTCAACTACACGTTCAAAAACGCTGATTCATTCAAAGAGAGATGAAACACGTTGTTGAAATCATTTTAACTTTGAGCGCCAATTTTTAAAGGCTCAGCTGACCAGCAATGCGTCGATGCTAAGACAGAGATTTCGCTTTCCTTGGACATGACAACCTACAAATATACATGACTCGGCCTGAAGGACAGAAGCAGGTAATCGCAAGCGATCAGTCGATCTCTCTCTCATTCGCTGTTTGTTTAGGCTTAAGTGCAAATTTACTGAGCCTCTGTACAAATCAGCTTGCTACACATTGTTATCATTACTAATATTCAGTACACATGCACGAAGTGTAAAACGAGAAGGGCGTAACCTTAAGATTATTATTATTATTATTATTATTTATTCAAAAGAAAACATATGTTTGTACTCCTCTGCGGTTATGCTCGTCAATAGCGCGGTATTGCGGTTATCGCGACAGCCCTATTACTAGGTTGCTCATTATACCATTTCGGGGGTCAGGTCCTGGCTTGTGGACTTTTCCCGATCCTGTCCCCCTTTTCTACCACTTCACTTCCTGTCTAACTGCTGTACTATTATCATCAAGGCAAAAATGCCAAAAAACAGTACCATTTAAAAGTTTGGGGACAGTAATATTTTTAAAATGGTTTAACAGAAGGCTCTTATACTCAGCATGGCTGCATTTGATCAAAATTACAGTAAAACCAGTAATAGTTTAATAATTATTAAAATAGTTATTTTAAATTATTCAAATGTCATTTATTCCTGTGATGGTAAAGCTGAATTTTCAGCATCTTTACTCTAGTCTTCAGTGTCACATGATCCTTCGGAAATCATTCTAAAATGCTGAATTGCTGCTTAGCAAACATTTATTGTCAATGATGAAAACAGCTGTGCTGCCTTATTTTTTATTTTTTTTTGCTCTTTTAGGATTAAGTTAAAAAGAGAGCGTCAGAGAAAATTATATTTATAAGATACATTCATCCAAAGCAGCTTACATTGCATTCAAGTTACACACCTTTTATTTCATCCTTGAACCCTTGGCCATAATGTTGCTAGTGCCATGCTCTGCTGTTTGAGCTACAGGAACACTACCAAAATACTACTAATTAATCGTCAGTCATATTTATGAATACTCAATGTTCCCAGTAATATGGATTGTTAGCTTACCTGGTGGTTTTAGCAGCACCACTTGCTCATGAAACTGTTAAAGCAGTAAAAATACAGTAACTGTTGAATTATCTATTTTGTATTTTCCACAGGCTGCAAAGAAGTTTGTTGAGAGCAAGAAGACCATGTCATGTTGTGGACATCTGGCAAACACACCATTTGTTGATGAATTGTGAGAGAAAGTCCCAGTCTAAAGTGCACACATTGTGCAGCTGCTTATTTGAGTGTAAAAACATTCTTGAAGTTGTATGAGTCCCTGATTGCTGTTGACACTTGTTTTTTTTTTTGGTCCGTTCATCATGAAGTCTGGTCCTTAATAACAGTTTACTGAGAGAAGAGGCATCAATTTCGTTCATTTCACTGTATATCTGATGTACATTCATTAAAACAAATCTATCAGTGATAAATACTTCTTGTCTGCTTCATCATTCCCCTGAAGAGTCTGTGGGATCATAGTTTTTTGCTTTTGGTAGTTCTTCCATTGGCCTGCAGAGGGAGACAATGAGCTGCACATTAGGTTTAAGGGGAAAAAAACATTCCCACCTTTTAATATACGTATGAATAATTGAAAGAAAAAGAAAGAAAGAAAGAAATTGTTTTGTTTTGCTTTTTTGTACTTTTGACTTTTAATAATTAACACAATTTTTATTTATATTTTTCTGTATTATAAGCACGAATTTCTCTCTTTTCATGAGTGGAATTAACACCTGCATTAATGCATTTTTGGTCCTTATGTTTTAATTAAACTAAAACATATTTGGCATAAATAGTGCTAAAATAGGTCTCAAATGTTTGCTAAATGTATAAATATTAATATAAACGTTTAGTTTTATAATATTTCTATAATCAGCTAAACAAAATAAAGCTAAACAAAATATTAAGTATTTGTCATAAGGTTATTAAATTATATAGTACTATTGTTTGATTTGAACACAAACACTGTTCATTTAACCATTTACACACACACACACACACACATATATATATATATATATATATATATACAGTCAAACCAAAAATTATTCAGACATCAGATATAATTTTTGATATTTTTTGCTAGTGGGTGCAGGACTCTATAGTTCATTTATGTAAGTGAGGATACCAAAATAAAATAAACTGTGACATATTATACTCAATAATTCTCCATACAGTGGATTGATAAAAATTTGGGACCAAAAATGTGATTTGATACTTTTACCTGACCATGTTTCGTTACATACTTATCTGTCAAAGTTATCTGACATTATCAAGTTGATTTTTTTTTCTGACACAGTTTAACTCTTGAGTTCTTGTCATATATTATTACCATTTTCTAAACTATAGCAAATAAACAGTGATAATGTGAGAAATGTTGAAGGTGTCTGAATAAAGTTTGGTCTGACTGTATATATAAGAATTACTGTATTTCATACATTCGAAAAGTTATCTCAAATTGTTATGCTTATAATAAAATTCTAATTGAACATTTTGTATTTAATTCAAAAATAATAGTACGTATTTAAATTAAACGTTTTTTTTCCATTGTGATCTTAGGCTTTTGGACCCCGCTGCTCATTTGTAAAATAAATATGTTATGATCCCTTTCTCTATATTACAAAAAACACACCAATGTAATTGATGCATTTTGAAATTACTCCGTGCATTAAGCGGGTAATTATAGAAGCACTCATGGATGTTGATGATGCCCACACACACACACCACAGACCCCCCCTTTAGCCACCCAGAGTCTCGCGATAACGAGTGAGCGAGATCTCGCGGGCCTGTTGTGTCTGACGATAGACGCTGCGTGGGGGTTTTCGCTTGATGTCATTGGGAAAGACGCGAGAGGTGCGTTTACACACCACTGTTTCTCATGCTTCTGCGGCGTCTTCCAGCCCTTTCTTTCCAAATACGCTCATTTAACGACCTTTCGCGCTACTCTGGCGGGATTCTGACGGGTTTTTGAGGATGAAGATGATGCGGCGGCGGCGGTGTTGTACTCTCGCTCGGCGCTCGTGCAGATGCGCGTACAGCTGAGGAGAAAGATGGACCAAAACACCGTCGATGAAAACGGCCCTGTACGGCTCTAATTCGTTGTCTTAACGCGTTCGCTGTTCAATTCCCGCAGTCGAGAGCTTCTTCGAGATGGATATTTGGACTTCGAGTGGCAGCAGCCCCTCCTTATGGCAAACAAACCGTGAGGATCTGTAGCCTGCTAGCTAGTAACTAACACCGCAGTCACCGAAAGAGGATGAAGAGGATGAGCATCAGCCCTGAGCTCTCATTACGAGGAAGATCAGGCACAGAACCTGATCTTTAAGGAGTTTGTTTTGTTGGACTTCTAGCCATATCATATCGTGCCATATCATGCAGTCAGAGTCGAGCAGGGACTGTCCTGTTT